>JAARMF010002511.1:11994-26849 GCA_022844705.1 Toxascaris leonina
TATATATATATATATATATATATATATATATATATGTAAGCTACCAAACCTCATCAAATTTAAGTGTACAACGAGTGAACGCTAGGCTTATTATTGTAAGCATGATTGTAGCTATTGCTGACGTCCATATTAATACTCATAGCTGCCATGCAACGATAACTATGCACGAAGTCGCTAAAGTTCAACAACAATACGCTTTCCACGTAATGTATCATTCCTCTCAAAGAACTGTTCCTTTATTTCCCCATTCTGTCCTCGCGCCCCCTCCTCCCCCTCCCCCCTTCCGCTCGACTATATTTCATACCTCCTACACCCCAATGACGCAGAACTCATCAGAAGTGTGTCTAACCCGCTAGCTTATAGCGCCGAAATCTTACTCCTGAAACCACTGTCATCTAATAAGGCGTTAATACAAGAAAGCAGAAGGAGGATAGGGAGGGGGGGGGGGGGGGGGGGGGGGGGAGAGAGAGAGAGTACGGAGAGGGGAGAAGGGAAGACAGGGAACAAACTGAACCGTTGCCAATGTCAATAAAAACAACGTTTAGAGGCAGGACCAACTACCATGCATTATACGCACTATATTTAAGCGTTTTACCATTCATTCAGGTAGCCATTTCCTCAAAACTCCTCTTATATCTCATCGTACAAATTTAATTAACCAACGCACCCAAATTTAATTTGATCGGACCCAGCCAGTAACGCTTGCAATGTCCACTTAGCCAATTTGCAACTGTTATTTTGAAGTTCCGTCGCCAAGACGGCACCCTTTTGTGCATCCAATTTGCTTCTCCAATCAACACCACTTGATGCCTGTAATTTATTACCGTTAGAATCAGTCTCTTTTGATATTCGAAACTCTGCACTAACACACGCATCCTATCATTCACTATTCCATCAAAGCAGCTGTGTAGCATACTTATTAAGCTTACTGGCGAGCTATTCATAAAGCAAAGCACTAGCGATCAACTCCTTTATACAAATACTGTCAAGAATTACACCTATATAACTTGCCAACAATATTTCCAAAGCTATATCCGCTCACCATTTGGTTATAAAAACAAAAATGCGCATGATCACATATCATGAGATATTGCCCTTAGTCTGCTTCACATCTACCAAATTAGTAATCCATATCACGTGTTCAGATGATTATCAATATAAGTTGCCTTGCTTCAATGGCCTTTCAAAAACAGACAGCACATTAATGTCGCAACATGATTCCCGTATTCCACTATTTGCCTCTATTCCAGTATTCCAGTATTTCAGTATTTAAGCTGCCCCATCCAGTATTCCACTAGCCAAGTCAATCACCATCAATTTAGTCTCCACTCCCAGAAGATATCACGGAAGAATTATTAAAACGCCTTTTCAAATCAACTTGCCAGCATATCTTTACGATACCATCAAAATCAACTTGACCCTTCCACCTGTCCAGTGGTCATCTCCTCTCGCTATCCGAATTACTACAATTATCTTCAGCAATACTCAATACACTCTGCACAACTATTAAATGTAAATAATTTGTTCATCCTCAATACAAACGATACGAAACAATAAATAAAAGAAATTACTTTCGAATCCCATTCGTTGAAAGCTTTAATGGTTAGTGTTTGAGTGTCTCCATTCGGTCCAATTGTAACACCATCTTGTTCCGTACGACAAACCAAACGTACCTCTGTACCATCGGACATTTGACCAAGTGACCATGAACGATATCTTCAAGAAAAATGACCAAAATATGCGCATATTAGCACAACAACCGAAAAAGTCTAACCTCTTAAAAATTTGCAAAAAAAAAAGAAAAAAAGAAAAGAAAAGAAAAAAGAAAAGGAAAAGAAAGAAAAAAGAAAACAAATAAAGCTATTCAACGATTATCCATCCAACATAACAACAAGCCTCAAAGGCCACTAAATATAAGAACATTCGCTTAATTAAAATTATATGCCATAACTTGCACAACTATCGCAACCTACTCGATATCAAAGAAAGTATTGCGTGTTTCCTTCAAAAAGAGTCATAGATTTGTCCTATGCCGAGATGCATGTTTCATGTCGAGTGTATATCCAAGTAACCTATTACAATCCTTCCGCCGTTATTTCAATCCCATATCGCAAGCTTTGTCCCACTATTTAATGAGTCGCAAAATATTTAAAGAACGTTTGAACAAGCCGTTCAGGAATAAAGTTGTTCTAATTTTTTGCATACGCTTAACACCTTCATTATAGACTTCAATTTCCGATAATTCATAGAGAAAGCGACGATTCTTTTATTACGAAATATTCAGAAATATGCGAAGAAATATAAATTTCAAATAAAATCCCACCTTTACCTTTATCAGCAGTGCACCTTCACCCAATTACATACATAATTAAGCATGTCAACTCGGAATGCTACACCTTTCTGTTGATCGCAGTCCCTGCTCAACTCCCATTTTAAGGCACATCAACCCATAGGCGGTCTTCCAAACTTCTTACTCTGTCTTGTTCCCCTTCTTGCATTTGTCCATTTTTGAAACAGTCCGGACGTCCACCACCAGTTATCAGACCACAAACTGTTTATATTCTGTTGAGCATCTACATCACTGCAGCTCTCCAGCCCTATTTTACTGGCCATTATCTGCAGCTCCATAGCCCACTGTTGGTGACTCATAAGTTTTCACCATATTTGGCAAGCTGCTTGCTTCTTCCTGTGCCATAAACCTCACTGATCCACAATTACATTCTTTCAAATCAATGCACCACCTCGGCTCCCTCTTAACCCAAACAGAACCGATGGCTATTCGTTGAACAGAATCGAAAGCCTCTGCTCACTTTAGATAATATTTAAAATGTTACGCATACAAGAACAATAATCCAAGTAACCTACTTATAAGCAACACATGAATCGGCATCCGACTCTCCATCATCGAACGGCAAACGTGGGTGGTCGTATTTAAATGGCTCTTCATTCTGAAATCATCAACAAAAGAATATATTTACTTGCTGTCTATCAGCATATAGAAAGAGTACGGCGCTAACAAGAAGTGCTCATTATCACCCCCCCTATATGATTATCCGAACAAAAAACTCCTCCCTCTTCTAAGTCGACACTAAAAAATTGAAATCACTAGAACAGCTGCGTTTTTCTTTCCTACAAATGAAATGAGTTCATCTCATCAGAACCGATGAAAGAAGGAAGACAAATAACTCCCTTTACTTTACCCAGAACTCGAAACAAACCTAAAATGAGTTATAGCTAAATACAGCAATAATTAGGCGCTATAAATGAAAGAAATCACAAATTGATAAATTGTAAAAGATCGTTTCAGTTCAGAGGTCTCTAAAAACTTTTGAAGGAAAACCCTCCCAATCACAGAATCTACACAATTATTTTCACAGTTGGCATACCAACATTTGGCATAAACTTTTCACATATGTATGCACTGATAAAAAATCTCTTCGGTTTGAATAAGTAAGAAGCGATTGCAAATAACTGCCCATCATATGAAACAATAAGATCACGGTGATAAGCATATGCCAGACCACGGTGATATGCTATAATGCCACGTCGAATGATCCTGTCAAAGCACAGACACGCATTAAGGTCGATGACAAACAGCACCATACATAAATAAGCCGATCTTTTTGCCTCATATTGCACCTACTTGACCATACCTCTCACGAGCCACAATGCTGACAATTGCGTAAGTCAAAAGCCATCAAGAAACAATCGAATTAAATCTGCAATATGTGGTACAACCTTCTTTCCGAACAACGTAAAAGAATGAAGCAATTTGCCGAACGTACCCTTTTCAACACCATACGACGGAAATTTTGATTGATATAGAGTGCTTCGGTGGCCAAATTACGTGGATGGTTGATACTCGTCGGATCATCATTTTGCGGTGCATCAGTTGATGTCTCGCTTACCGTTAACGCATCTAAAATATATGCAAATAATTACTCATACCGAAGCAACCTATAAAATCAATACAACAATAGACAATTTCCCCTAAGAAACAATTGAAGTAGTTGACATCCGCCTCGACCCATCCATAAGGATGTTAGCTAAACGGTAACGCGTTTGAATAACATGCGCAAAACGTTGGCTCGAATCCATTCATTGACCGTGGTCTCGTATGCACAGCATGGGTCCTTATCAATAAAAATCCTTCGTGATAGAACGGCTTGCTCACAGCAATTGAGCACTTTATCACTGACTCTTGAAAATACCCTGCTCTCAAATTTTGCCGTCACTACTTCCTCGGAATGCTTCTTTACCAAAACAACTTGAAACAGGCAAAAGACGAAAACCGCATAAAAAAAGACGTTAAAATCGTCCAACATTACAGGGCACGGTGCACGTTCTTTGCCATACAGCTTAACGCCTACAAAAAGAGATGATGGGAACCACCTCTGATGTTGTATGCCCCCTCCCCTCCCTCCTCCCCCCCCCCCTCCAAAACCCAAAAAAGACAAGAAGGGAACTGTTCCGCTGCAGAAGCAGCTTTCATAAGAAAGGATGAAAGTGCGGAATCTTCAACAATGATGTAAAAATGAGGATCTGGTTCGATTTTGACAAAACTCTTGAGTGCTCAACACTCAACCACCACTAATGTCAGCAATCAACTTGGAAATTGTCAGTCAAATTCCAAAAATTAGAATGCTGCCTGATACACTGGATGAAAGACCTTTTGAATTTTTCCGCTTTTACTCACGTTAAAAATATACACATATAAACGGCGCAAATGTCGCGCCGATATTTCATGTAGCACCGTCGGATGACAATATAATATCATGCCGATAAATCATTGAGCGATGTTTCTCACAACTCAACAATTCCTTCACCAAATAAGCATTCATCCTTCGTAACTTTAACCTGACATGAAGAAAAAAACCTCCAGAAGGTTTTCTTTTGTCAAGAATGAGCCATACCTTTCGCGCAATAAAGTCAATACGACGAAACACTCACCGACCGGATTCGAAAAGCCACCCGTATCTCGCTTATCAAAGAACAGCTTATCACCGACTCGATAAGCAATCACATCCCAGCTATACACCGAACGAGTTGCGGCCATAAGAGTCGCCAAAATCATATCGGTCGCGAAAACATTTCCGGCATCTTCTTGTGCCAACTGCATTTATAAATTCAAATAAGTTTCAAGAAATGCACAAGTGGAAAATAACCCATCAAAGCAAAATGGCAAAAAATCTATTAAAAAAAAAAAAAACAACAACAACATTCGACTACAATTCAAATAAAGTAGGAAATATTAAATGCAAAACAAAAAAACATACCTGTTGTATTATTGGATCCTCCGTAGTAGTCAAATTATAGAATGTTCCTCCACATCTTTGTAGAGGTCGTTCTGTTCTTACGGTCACTCGATCGAAGCCCTTATCATAATAATAAAGTTGACCATAACGATGACCATTGCTGCAATTTTTCTCCCGCTATGCCATTTACCTTCATTTCATTATCTTTTAAGCGACGAAATGCTCTCAAACATTCGTTGAACGAAATCAATTCTTCCGGAAGATCACCGTCCAATTTTTTTCACGGCTCTGAAAAGCTCAAAAACATAAAAAATAAAAAAATAAAAAGCCCAGTCACTTACATATCTTGGCCTGGTTCAACGTTAGGCAAATTAAGTTTGGCAAGACGAGGGAAGTCCATCTCCTCAAGCACCTGCCATTCAGGACGTACGGCAATGCTAGCCGCGAGTTGTTTTTGATTCCGTTGATCCCACCGTCCATAGCCTTGACCTCCACGACCTCGACCACGTGCACCACCTCCACGTCTTTGCCATTGTTTGAATGCTTTCTGCTGTTCCCTACAAATTTGGTGCTATTCACGAAATGTGCAATAAAACTTCAATTTCTAGTACTTTAAGATGATGATGTACTTTAAGCTCTCAATCACTGATGGGCTAGTGCCGCAAAATGAGCTGACTCCGGAATCCCATTATGCAACCAAAAGCAATCGACTCCTCGACTCCGATTTCTCCTCAGAGTACGCAGGTCATCTCTTAATTCAAGTCTCGAATTGGCAAGGGTGCCAACTTCCAGAAGTCAACTCGTATATTCGCTCATCCAGGAGTCAACATAGCAAGCTAATCGATAAACAAATGACATTGCATGCTAACAACTACTGACTGCATCCTCATCTTAATCGGGAGGGAGTGATACACAGGAAGCAATGAACCACACCTGAATAAACACCGAACGTCAATTCTGTTTCCTTCTCTCACTAATACGCCCACTGTGTCAACACTGAGAAAACGCATTCACTACGTGACTAGATGTTCAAGGTATGCCTAACTCAGCACTTTCGTATCCTTTTCGTTCGTCCCACAACCATCACAACAACAACAAGGCGTCATCTTTGCGCTGTTGATAAACTCGAGAAATGAATTACAAAACCAACTTTGCAATACTCCTCTTCATCTTCTGATTTTGCCCATAAGCAGCTTGATTACGGCGCTCGTTTTCTTTTTGAAGAAGTCTTCTCTGTAATATATATCAATCAATGATTAATATCATTTCAGAAACAAATGGATCATAGGGATCATGGCTCAAGCAAATATACCCATACAACATATGAACACATCATATCTGGATAAATAGATATAACACGGTGCACAGAGCCCGATTTAAAAGCCCAGAAACCCTTCAATTCCTTCTTCGCTATACGCTCTTTCCCCGGTCAAATCGACACAACCACAACTCGTCTCTTTCCATTTTTCCCTAACCTGACCAAATGAGCCATTTTTCGATTCAATTAGCGTCGAATTAAAAGTTTATTTCTTATTAAGCAAGTAATTTAAGGATTCCTTCTTATAATAGAACAGCTACAAATTAAAATACAACTCAATAAGCACATAATTTTATTCACAAATGAAAGGCTCGATTCTAAATTGCCGGACAATATTCCACCTCAAGGCATAATCTCGCCGAAAACTTCAAAGGAAACTGCCGGTTTGGATTTACAACCTAGGCGGCATGAACGTGCAGAATGTTAGTAACAACGGTGGTGGTAAATGGAATTTCCAATACATCTTTGTGGGATATTTCTTCTAAATGCAAATTAAAATCCGTCTTAGAGCTAACCTATCGTTGCAAAAATCCATAGAAACTCCCTTTTCCCACTATCCTCGGTCACTTCATTTTGACAACAAACGGAGATCGGAAACAACCTTTGTTCACCCTTTCCTTGTTTCGGCTACTTTTTCTTCCGCGAAACAGGCACATTAAAAATTGCACTTCCTTTGACAATAAACGTGTAACAGATATGAGCCGTTTACAAGTATACGGCTTATTTTAGTGCCGCATTTTTTATAAAAACATCTTTTTATTGGCTTTGAAGCAACTAACAGCATCCATATCTAAATATACAAATAAAGATGCCCGATTATTTTTGCCGGTTGGAAAAAAAAACGCCGAGAGCAACAACAACAACAGACTTGGCTCATAGTCATTAGCCTTGCAACCCAACAATGGGAAAATTTGATATTTTTGTGAGTTGGTTTCTTCATAACCCTTTATTCTGTCTCCACTCTTTGCTAGAATCAAGAAAAATCGCTTAGAAAATTCTTTTAAAGTTTTAGATGAACAATAATTCGGAATTGATTCAATTCTTTTTTTCTGAAACAATTAAAATTTACTCATCCTTTCATAAGCATAGAAATTTTCTATCTGCGCTAGATAGATGATAGAAGACCAATCAATACAACTCGCTCATAATATCAATAGGCGCTAAACTTTATAAAATTTAAAAAAAAAAAGAAAATGCAACGCACAAAGAGAAAATGAATAGGACGTGACGTTAGTTAATCTCATTATAACTTAAAAGTATAAATGGTATAATAATCATTCCTACTATAAAACAAAAAGGCAAAAAGCACTGCGGACTATCTTCATCGAATTCTTGTGAGCTTCCTCCCTCCTCTCCCCTCCCCCCCCCCCTCCCCCAAAAAAAAGAAGTAGAGGAGAAATCCTGAAATTGGAAACAATTCCAATACGAGAAAGAAAGAAAAAAAAACTCAAAAATGAAAACACTGACATAAAATAATTGCTGTTGTCGTACTCGACCACCTCTTTGAACATTTGATCGTTGTGGTTTACTCGTATCAACTAATTGAAAAGTGGAATCCTCTTCATCATGTACATAATCATATTGTGATCCAACAGTACCCGACGTATATTGATTTCCATAACGATCACCACCTTAATAATAAAACATTTAACAAATCTAAACAATACTCTTGTAATAAATAAATCAATTAAAGCATCACTATCATCATAACACACTTAATAATGAAGTTTCTTAAGGTTTCATCTGAGAAAATATGATAGATTCCAAAGATTTCTATCCAAAGTTTTTATTTATTTATTTATTCATTTATTTTTTGATGCGATCTGAGGCTCTATCGAATTTTTTTTTTTTCATAATAATGAATGAATCGCTCTACTTTCTATTTAAAACAATGATCCGTTGATGTGTTCTTTAAGAATTGCTTAGTGAAGAAAAGATCTCATCGTAGACACGAAAATAAGCCGATATGGGCATCTAAACTTCAAAAAACATAAGCGATACCTCTTCACCCTCCGCTCCTCTCCCCCCCCCCCACCCACCCCTCATCATCGAGAAGCAATAGGATCCTCTATGGGTATGGCTAACTCAATATGGGGTAAGGCATTTTTTTTTTCTCGAAACATTTGCATAATTGCATTATTTTCAATCACTTATGTTGTAGTATCATCTAATCATCACAATAACTTTCATATAGCGTTCTGATTTGTCTTTTTATTTTGAGGATTTTTATCGCTCGAATTTTGGCACTACTGAAGTGAATAAGCTCACTAAGCACATCGTATTTATGGGAATAGATGATTTCGACGAAGAGGAAAAAAAATTTTTCAGATCGTAAAAAATTTCTATCGAATAAAACGGTACAATAAATTTAAGAAGCTAATGAAACTCTCGTTTTTTTTTTTTTTTTTTTTTGGAAAGTCATTCACAAAAAGGATTTCTCGTTGGATTCCATCTAGATTCTCTCTTCTTTGAAAAGAAACTATTCAAGAAAACAATTGATGCAAGCTATGCATGGCAAAACCCTTTCGATATAGTCGTTATTCATATCTATTTCCTTTCCGATCTGTAGAAGTTCAATTAGGTTATTGCGATTTGATGACTGCTAAGAACACAAAAATTTTGAATCCATTAAATGAAAGCCTCAATCGCCTGACTTTTTCCTCTTAAAAACAGCCGTATGGAGGAGGAGAAGTGAATAGCGATATTTTGGAGAGGTCTTTCCCCCTCCCCTCCCTTCAAATATTGTTTCTCAATCCCCCCTCCCCCTCCCACCTTTCTCTTCCACCTAAGGATCAGTTCCTTTTCATATACTGTTTTTCTATTTCAAATCAAAAGATAAGAGGCACTATCTTGTTTTCGTTTTTTTTTTTCGACAAAAACTTACGTCTGAAGCGATCGCTGAATTGACTTATACCGATCCAATCTGCCACTTTTCCGATTTTGTCGGCTTTATTAAACTGCTGATAGGGTAAATCTTGATATTGTTCCAATGTACCAACAGGACCCCAACCGCTTGGATTATCGAGCACTTCAGGCAGATTGAATAGAGGACGTCGGTTCACTGCCGTACTCATGTTTGCACTATAAATGATGCGGACCGATTTTTTTGCTTATTTGATAGCAGCACCTTTAGCTGCAGCTCTTGCTGCAACTGTAGCTAATTATTTGATAGCAGCATTTTTAGCTGCAACCGCAGCTAAGTCAAAATTTTACCGCATACGCTTAATAATGCTAAGCATAATCTTAGCCCGAATAAAATCCGGTTCCAGCTGGGTCAATGCAATCGTGACCCCATCTAGCTTATGATTACGTGGAAGTCGGCTTAAACCACTAGTTATCGGATGGACACCGTGTTTTTATTCACGCCAACGTGGCACTAAGCTCAATTCATCATACGCTAAAGCGTTACATTCCGACTGGTCAGCGGTCACATGATCGCAAGAATTGAAGAGAGATGTGAAAAATGCAGCACGCCTACAAAAGCAAACGCAAAAAATGGACATTAAAGCAATCATTTTGGTCATTTCTTGCGCACGATCGACGTATAGAACAAAAATGACCACTACAGAATGACCATTGGCAAAATGACCTCCAACCATCTCTCAAAGAAATACCAACTGCACATCGCTAATCCCTCCTACAATCCACCCTACAAAATCATAGCAATGATGAACACGATGTTGTGCGATAATATTTGGGCATTGAACGCATTCGCACACGTTCTGTTTCTCTGCGCAAATTTTCCACCACTCTCTATTGCGTTCGATTTATATGAGTTCCGTTTCAAAAAATATTCCGAAAAAAAAACTTATACTCCAACCCCTTCCCCCCCCCCCCCTCCCACCTCCCCCCTTTTCCTCGCCTCCCCCTTCTTACTCCCTCCATACAATCAAGCCATATCGCTTGTTGAGTGAACGGAAATGCGCACAATATTAGCTTTCTGCATCTATGTTAAGAGGTATGGGTGAGAAAGTTTCACGTACAACATTCTCACGATAGGACCCAATCGGATGGCTAGCAATCATCAACAGCAATGTTAAAATATCACCACAGCGAAAAGCATAAAAATTTGCTAGCTTAGCATTGAATTTTACAATGCATCCATTCGAATAAATCTAAGCTTATTGCATTATTTAGCATTCTAAGCATCATTTGAATGAAGAGGAAACAACGATCGAAACTCAATGAAAGACCGATCGATATTTTGTTTGCTTATCATCAACCAAGAATTGCTTACATAGCCTTTGATTGGGTTCAATTGTCACCGTAACCCGTTTGCTTTTTGCTAAATTTGTTTAGGTCATCAAGCGTAGTGGGCAAAATAATGCGCTAAAATCAAAGTCATATACATAGATACCTGTCATCACCTTCCGACTTCAAGGCACACCTGTCCTTCATTTTAGTTGCAATTTCCGAAAAATTATTGAATCAATATAATCGCATTTCAAAGACCTTACGCAAAAAGTACCGGATGATGGCCGAAAGAAGTTGATGATTGATCCGTGTTTTCTTCACCTCCCTCCCCCCCCCCCTCCTCTTCCTGCCCAAGCGACAATCTTGAATACCGGCTTATAGATCTAAGCTGCAGTGTTGAAGAACCCGAACCTTGCTCTGTATCCGATCATGTGCTTTACTCTTACTAATCTCTCCAAATTCCTTAGGCGTTTGAAGATACCCATGACGGCAATTACCTTATGGTTAATTCGTTGGTCTATAACGTATTTGTCAGTATACTTCACTTCACAGTCAAACAGACTTCTTTGGCACGTTCAAGACTGGAATTGGTTCTGCGGTTCCGGTTATTGTTCGGTCATTTGAATTTTAAAAAAAACCGGAAACAAGGTTCGGCTTTCAACATAGTCGCTTGCGAAATTCCGGTTTACCTCCGGAATTTCAACTAAAAAGACGGCAAATTCTCTGCAGCGATCTCAAATCACGTGTTCATATCGCGCCGAATTTCCGGGCAATCTATGCACATCTGCTCACCTTGTTTGGCGTTCATGCAACAATTCTCAACGCAGCAACAATTCACATCATCCAAATTGTGAGGCATCTCAACTCGAAAATCACAACATCTAAGTCATAATATCACTCGATTCGAATATCATCGATTCTATCGTATTGCTGCTGGCTGTCTTATCGTAATAAAAGAGATTCGCAATACCAAATATCGCAATGAGACAGGCATTAATTGTTAGAGAAGGATTTAAAAGGAATTATTAATTTACCTCTAAATATTCCTTCCGAATAAAATGGGTGGGATTTACGATCGGAAGGAAATATGCGTACCGATCGAGAGTTTTTTTGCCCCGAGGGAACGAATAAATAAGACTTATAATATGTAAATAATATGTCATTTTAACACTATTATTCTATATATCGTTACCTCAAATATGTTAGAAGTCATTAATCAGATTTGTGCTCGCCTTGCTTTAGTAGATAGCTTCGCGATGTGATTTCACATAATTCTTTATGCAATTTTAGCCTAACGATGGTGTGTAATTCGCCAGCTAGACATACCACGATATGTGGCTATTGCCGTTTTGAATCACCCTCACCGAAGGGATCTTATGAGAGGCATCATTTTATATGGTATTTTAATTAATTATGAGTAATAATTCAATTACGAAATAATGGCTATAATATTTAATGTAGTTTTTGAGGAATATCTATTGAAATTAATACTATTCGATCCATAAAATAAATTCGTTTATATATGAATATTGACATACAGCGACAATAATGAATAATAATAATAATAATAATAATAATAATAATAATAATAATAATAATAATAATAATAATAATAATAATAACAATATCAGTGACTGTTTTTTGAATGTACATATGAATTTAAATATGCCAATTCGAAAGGTTTTATTGATTTAAAAAAAAAAAACAGGGTTCGATGTTGGTGATATTGATGATGTTGAGAGTTTGAAGTGATAATGGTGATTTAATGTCACTGATAATCACTTGAGGTATTCGAAATATTTGCAATAATTTAGTGCTTAATTTATGGCAATTTGATCTTCTTTTGTAAAGTTCTGTAATTAAAAAAATCTCTGTCTTTTTTCTCTTCCTCTCTCTCTCTCTTTCTCCCTTGCTTCCCTTCTCTCCCTGATCCATGACCGAATATGGAGGAACGTCGATTGCTTCATGGTACAGGTGGCGAATTCGTTTCTTCTTCAAATTTATAGAGCGAAGTTCTGTTAGTCTTATTTTAACCCAATATAGGGGATCGTATTGTGCATGTCATCTTTTTTTCATATTTCCCAAAAGCCTCCACATACACTGTTTTTTATTGCTTTATTTTATTTTGTTTTATTGTTTATTTTTTTATTAATTTGTTTACTTATTTGTTTATTTATTCCTGAAGATAACGCGATATGCCGTCGTCGACGTGAAAGAAGATCCGATTCTTCAGTCTAAAAAGTTCAGCAACTTTGGAAAGCTTTTCAGTGCCTACTCGAAAAAAATCCTTCATATTTTATAAGCCTTTTCTCTTGCTTGTGGTCGCTTTTCTTAGTGATGTTCTCTGAAAAGAGAAAAAACAAACCTCTCTAGAATGACCTATGACCTATACCATCTTTTTTGAATGCAGCAAGCTGAGCTTCATGGATTCTGCGCAATTAAGTACTTAATTTCATTTCAATTCCAATGATCTTCTCTCTCCTTGTAAATTTTTACGCTCAATTTTCATCACATTATCTCTGATAATTCATTTATTCCGCCAAAATATTTTATTTTCTATTTCATCTCATTGTGGTAATCACTTAGAAAACTCTTTTCATACTTATAACTTTTCCTACTTACTTATAAATTTCACATCTATAAAACACAATAAATAATGAAATATCCTCCATTTGTAGAATGATTTTTCAATGATCTTATCATATCATTGCCCATATACAATAGTGGTTAAATGATAAGAATGATGTCAGTCTCAAAAGATGAGTTCTTTTTTATTTCATTTTTATTTTTTTCGTATCTAATGAGAAGCAAAAATTTTCAGAAACTACAACGTTCAGATAGCTGAAAACGTTGACCCTCTTGATTTTTTCCCTTCAAAAGAGTCACAAAAAAGACACCTTTCTCATAAACCAACACCTTTGTCTTGTTGGCTATGAATGTTATCAATTTTTTTTTTTTTTTTTTTTTTGAGATGAAAGCCTCACATTATCAGAATAACTGATTTTGATGATCGGTTGGTCAGCTTTTTCGGGAAATCTTAAGCGTTTACTGTTTTCCCAAAAAAAAAAGAAAAAAAAGGCCTTCTTAAGAGTTTTGATACTCGTCGGTCGTTGATTCGCATCCTTTCTGCTGTTAAAATGCACTAATCTACTATCGATGAATTATTTCGTTCGTATTCAACCATTTTACAATTCTCTTTCTTTTATTCTTTTTCATTTTTTTTTCAACGAATTTTTCATCGTTCAAATTTTTTAACTTCCATTAAAGTTTTTCCTTCTCGACGTGATTGTTGATCTATATTATATGAATCTCTTGAAGCTGATCTCGAGTTGCTGATACAATCGTAAATCGATTATCTTGAAGAGTTTAGTTGATTTGCATATTTGCTCATCATTTATGATATCGAAATAAGCTAATTGATAAGTTTCGAGAGTTAGAGTTATGTTGAAAATTTTAGATGAAATTGAAACAAAAATGGAAATGCATCTCTCTTCTCTCTCTCTCTTTTTTTTTTTTTCTAAATTCTCATTAAATCATCATCGTTGATTTGTCTGAACTTTTTCGATTATAAAGCTAATCAAATCTTTTCGTATTCATGAAATACTATTCTATCTATCATTAATAACGTGTACATTCTAGAAGATGAACAAAAAGCGATTGAGATATAATAAATACTTTCTCGTTTATCAAATTGCAAAATTTTATCAATAACGTTTATTTAGTTGTTTCTTCAAAAAGAATCTTTTTTTTTTCTTCGCCAATATTTAATAATATATGAAAAAATATATTTAGTAGCAATATTAAAAAACGTCATAAAGAAAAAGTGAAGTTTTTTTTAATACATCGAATGACGTGAATAAATTTCCTATTCGTTCAATTCAATGCACTTAATTTAAAGTGTTTCAATTTTTTTTTTTGTGTTATTCTTCTCACGGAATTTTTTTAGACTATAACGAGATGAAGAAAAAACTTTTGAGCGTTATTCGGATTTAATATTCTGTAAAAAAAAAAAAAGACGGAAACGGAAAATCAATAGGGAAAGCGGAAACTCGCTATTTTCCCGGCAAGCGAGACGTCATAGGTTTGTC
>JAARMF010002512.1:0-12785 GCA_022844705.1 Toxascaris leonina
GTCGTTGGATTTAATCCAGCGAGATCCAGAGATCCAACGATTTGAGTCAACGCTTGGCCTTATAATTTCAAAAGAAAATTTTAAAGTCTAGAGCTTAAAAAGAGTTTAAATGAACGAAATGGGGAAAATTGCTTAGAAAATGTGTATCACAATGACAGTGTCGAATAAGCGATCAAAGATAAGAGGCACTAAACAATTCCACGAGGAATAGAATTGAGATGAACAATGCACTTTGAAACCCTCTCACGATAATCGTTTCAAGAGATCACCTCAAGGAGATAAAAAAACGATAAATTTAATAGTTTTAAAGGATATCTATTTGTGCGATTCTACGAAAAATGATCATTTTATGCAATTCGCAAAATTAAAGAAATTCACTTCCAGNCCGAAACCCTCTCACGATAGTCCTTTCAAGAGATCACCTCAAGGAGAAAAAACCTAAAAACCGATCATTTTATGCAATTTGCAAAATTAAAGAAATTCACTTCCAGAGGTGAAATTCATGAAGCTTTAATTAAAATAAATGTAAATGTGATCTTTCCAATGGAAAATTTTAAATCAAAAAAGATGCCATGGCAAAATCTTTCATCCAGAAATAAATCAACGAATTCTCAAAAACAGCAAAAAAAAAAAATCCTCCAACCTAACTATAGTATAATCGCTGTCACAACTCCCCCCCCCCCTTCCCCCTCTTTGCAAAATGTTTGCCATCAAAGTGAGATTGGTCACATAATACAACTCGAGAGATGAAGGATGCATTCAATTATGTAATTCCGCCTATAAACCCTTCATATATTAGTAGAATAATCTGCACTCAGGAATCTATATTATATCTATTCTTTGTGTGTAGAGCTTTCTGAATAGAACTCATTAAATTTCCTGACTCCAGCTTCAGTAGTTTCTTCGATAAGAATAAGAGATACATAAAAATAAGTGAAGACATATATAAACGTACAAAAGGACGCAAGACCGACATAACATGGTCTGCAATAACGCAAATAACGAAATTCTTTGCAGGATAATTTCGCCGGCGATCAAAATTAATTATTATGTAAAGACCTCATTGTACATATTTTATTTCCTGATATGAGTTCATGATAATGGCTGGTTTGATAGATAGTACTGCAGATGCGCATATCATTTCAATTTTTCATACAAATCTCTTCACTTCCTGATCTGGCTAATTCCGTAACATTATATCGCAATTCGCTATATGCATCTCAAAGCAGTGACATAATCTCCGTTTGAGGCTTCATTAGTTATTAGTTCGTTGTTGGGTTTATTTAAATAAAGAAATAAATAGAAAAAATAGTGTACTCTTTGCCCTTGCCTTTCCTCCAGAGAATCCCTTACATTAATTATTTATTCATCTACATTGCAGTAATAGTTCATCGTAACTGGCAGTCACAACAATAGAACTCTACGGAATATGCCAAAATGCATTAGAATCACTCACTAGTTTCAAAATGACCGCTATTTTGGAGTGCTCACTTCGTGACAGTGAGCCACTTAAATTCGCTCGATATCCATACCATCCGTCCAGCGCCATAAAAGGCTCTCATGAAATTTGCAGTGAATGTCGATGGTCAATTAGAGGCAAGCAGCCGAGCTTAATGTACTCACAGCTCTTCATCATCAATGTGCTATACGTATGCTATTAGCGTTGCGAATGTGCTCAATTTTATCATTATTCAGAGCTCAGATGAAGCAAACACGCAGGAAACGTGACAGAAAACCCCTAGAATATGTGTGGTAACATGATATGGCAGTTGATAAGTTATGGCCATTTTACATCCCACCCATCAAAAATTAGTTTCATTAACTAGAAATGATTCGTCTTGCTTTCCATACCGAGGTATTCAAGGTAATTAGAAATGAGCACTGAAACATCTCAAAAAATTCTTTCATGATTCGGATGGTCCAAATTGCCTAAATTATATTCACGAATACAATAGATTCAATTCTTGTAAGCCGGCTAGGGTCAAAATGTATCATCACGAAATGCTGGCATTATTTTACACTTTTATAAATAATATATATAACGACTGTTTGTTGTTATAAACCTTGCGATGCGCCCAAATCAGATAGATATGTTGATACTGACGTCTCGGCTCACTGAGCCATAATCATAGTAACAACCCTCAAAATTGGGTAATTAAATTTTTACATATATTTATAACAAATTTCAAAGTTGGTATTGTAAAATAAGGCGGTGAAATTGGGGGTCGTACCAACTAAATTTCGAAATTTGTATAATAAATGTAGATGGTACATTTTACTCTATGATGCAAACTACACGAATCAAATGTTCCAAATATAGCTTGAGTGACTTCCAAGTTACGATTAACACACAGATAAATCAGCTGATATGTACAAAGATCCACAGGCATCGAAATGTTATTGTTTCCATGCCCCCCCCCCCCCTCCCCCCTGGCAAATTTGCAAAGAAGTGAAAAAGAATAGTATATAGCAAAATGGACATTTAAGACTAGATGAAAATATTTGTTATCTCCAGTCGCGTATCAATCAGCCTACGAAAAAGTTCACTCTTGTGCACAAAAACCTTTGGATCTAATTGGACTCATTTGCCATCAATGCCCTCATCTATACATTCTAAACGAGTCAATGCTCAAAAAAAAAAAAAAATAAACTTTCCATCTAGTAAGCATTTCTGAAAGAAAACTTACTCGGGCATTTCTTTCAAGTGACGCCATTGATTGTTGGATATGCAGTAAAGCAAACTTTGAAATAAAGATGGCCAATTGTTAGAGACAGTGTTTGTTTTCATGTTTTCGCTGCAGCGTTTTTATGGCGCGCGACTCACAATACTTGACTTTTCAAAAATTCAGCAGCCGACACAACGGCAGCCAGCATCACTCGCTACCCTCTCTCATCTGCATAATACATCAGTCAAGACCGTCACCATCAATACACATCCTTCCATTAATCCTCGAAGTCTGGAAGTATTTAAGAAGAGGAAATATACTAGAAAGGATTGGAAAAACTTAAGGACAAATGAAATATTCTCATCGAAATGTCATCGCCTATTCTCCATAATTATTATCTGGGAATAACTAGCAAGGTTCTGGCACTCATTCCTCCAGAATTTATACAAGGTATCTTGGTGCCATGCATGAAGAAAACACATTGTTTAACCATCAATAGCTTTTGATAACCTACTAAGACGTAGCACAGTGCAGCTAGGAAGGCGAAAGAGGAGAGCGTGGTCGATTACTCTTCCCATAGAATTACGTTAAACAATGTTTATCGCTGTAAATTTCGCGACAATTAGCACGGCTATACGGAAGCATTCTCAATTAAATTCCTGGTCTCTCAGAACATAAAAACTAAAATCACAGCTGCTCTCGACCAGAAATGCTCCCTCTTCTTTGGAATGCTTTTTAGCTTCGCTTTTATTGCAGTGGTAGAATAAGGACTCTCGATTAACTGCTGTAGCTGCTGAACATGATCACGCAATTATTACATCAACAAGATAAGACGAATTGACGACGCTTAATGTAGAGCATCAAATGTGAAATGAAGCAATGCACGAATGATGAACACGATTGAACAGATGCGCATTCATTCATAATCGTTGACAATGGCGAACTCAATACAGCTCACAAGATGAACGCAGCATCATGCTTCATTGCCCACATACACCCTCTTCATAAGCAAACTGTTGCTTGAATTCGGGGAAACAACAATGCAAATACGCTCGCGATCAGAATACAACAATTTCTTTAGTCATATCCACTATCTGCGTTGGTATCATTTGTGCACCAATCAAAGTGGTTGCAAGACAAAATACAACTCATTTCCTTATAAATATGGTATAGCGCCTTGTGCTTATGACGTGAAGTCTTATATTTAGCGTATCTATGGCCATCCTATGCTTCTATAAAGTCTTTCATTACAATTGCTGCAACAAATAAGCAAACTTCATATGGCGGAAAAATTTTCGTATTCTGCAATGGCTGAAACTAGAGAGTATTTCTTCGCAAGTATAACCTGCACTATTCATTAATAAACCTGTTAGTTCTAGTCTTCTTATTACTGACATCAATAATGAATAGAGCAATAGAAAAATAAAAATTGCATAGAAAAATAAAAATTGTACGAAGAATCGATGCGTACACCATATAGACGCATAGCAAGATGAATACACAACATATGGGCAATCATAAGACAGTCAGTCACATGGCAACGCCGAAAAAAGAAGCTTTCCTAGTGGTTAATCCCTAAATATCAGCTATCGTCCAAAAAATCAACGACCTGTATGATGTGCTTCAAATTAGCCTATAAAGCGCTATTATTCTTGTAGGGTGGAAAATAATTCTATTTGCAAAACAGAATTAAACTCAGCCTTATAAATATAGGACGACGCCTCATGTTTAAGACGCGGGGTCTTATAATGAGCGCATTTATGGTTTTTTATTGTTTCTTTCACGTACGATAGGCGCTTCATGTTTTGCGCCTCCGATATTTCTGTGTTACAATTTTAAATAATATTCCAACTTGTATCCAGAAATAAATTTGCTCAAGCTAATCTTGTATAGCGCAACATTGCCATTCAATGATCATCGCAGCGCTGTTCGTATCAGTCACTGGCAATATCCCTTTTTACGTTCCATTAAACAAAGAACACCACATATGAAAGTGCATAGCGAATTTGAGGATGAGTTCAAATTTTGAATATTCTTCGTCGGTTTCACTGAGCCTAAGTTTAATCCATCGCCGCGCAAATGAATAATGGCTATGCAATGACAGTGCACTGTGATTTCAACTCATCAACCCAACCGAAAAGCAATCCTTCAGCATCTTAGCCCTTCGTTTACGTCCCCAAGACCAATGCTGCCACCCTCGTGGAAATTTCTTCCGATCGGCACAGGTCTTTTGAATGTCCAGAACACAACAATGTCCGTATAGGCAAAATGCTTCCGGAAGCCGGTCGAAGATCTTGCCATATGTGTCATTTCGAGCATTCCGGAGGAGAAGGATGGATGAATTTTTCAAGCTGGTGTTTTTCTTTCTGGCTATGGTCGTAAGTGCGCAGGTTCTTATCACCCTATGCAGATAACATGGCGTATACGGGCTTATGTCAGCATGACAAAAAATAGCGATGAATATAAATAATATATAATTTGGCAATATGTCCATTCGGTTACGAAAATAAAGTTGTCATCAAAATCCCACTTTCACCTAGTGCAACAGACGACAGCTAAAGAAAACAAACAAGAAATTGAAAAGAGACTAACTTTGCAAAGCGATACGGCTCGTGCTGTGCATACACTTCCAAACGCCGCACTTGTCACCTCGTTGTTAGCAAAGTTTTCCCGTGTGAACACCAATGTGGCATCTTTTGCTGAAATATTCACTGTGAAATTATCGCTATCAACGATCACTTGATACATCCGCTTATTGTGAGCGGTTGTAATCATTTCTTTTTTTGTTGCTGCTAATTTTTGCTATTATCATCTTATTGCTTTGGTTGTCGGTGTCGGTGGGTGGTTGCTGAGCGGTCGTGTTTCCTGCCGCTCAGCTCGACGTGGCGGAAGAGTCGCGAAAGGACCGTCAGATATGACGGTCGCCTGCGAATATGCAGAATAAGCAGGCGTGAACCAACCGACGGCGAAATTCATCAGGGTGTGACTGGGGTTGGCGGTGGCG
Organism: Toxascaris leonina; assembly: GCA_022844705.1. Taxonomy (NCBI): domain Eukaryota; kingdom Metazoa; phylum Nematoda; class Chromadorea; order Rhabditida; family Ascarididae; genus Toxascaris; species Toxascaris leonina. The sequence goes on from JAARMF010002512.1 coordinate 5,671, forward strand.
CGCCAACACTTAAAAAATGGTCACATTACCCAATGACGGTTTCGCATCACGGCGAGTACGATCCGCCGAAAAAGATCGCAGCCCCTGCTGCCTTGCAGGTACTTCGTGGAAGAAGAAAGGCTAGGAGAAGGAAACTCCGAATAACCGAAACCTACGTCGCCAGCAGGCCGGCCACCAGGCGATGTACCACTGGCCACGGCAGTATGGAAAGCAAGAACGCGGCAGACTGCCAACAAGATGGGGTTTCGACTCCTACATGGCACTGCTAGGACGCGACGAGCTCAGGATCGAGAAAGATGGAAAAACTGCCAGCTGCATCGATGGAGACAACGACGAAATCGATGAAATCACAGCTCTTCAATGTGATCTTATTGCTTTATGCCATTCATGCCATTAGCTGTGCATAAAAGTGACAACATAAACTATACACCTACGTATGTATTAACGAATTCTATTTGCACGAGTATAAACCAACGATCCCTTCATATTTTGATGGATCTGACCGCACACATTGCTCGCCTTCTGCAAAGGATCCACCTTTCCGCAACAACGACCACAGTGAAAGACATGTCGGCCCTTTCCACTTTCGAACGCCCGCATTTTGCTTTCGAGTTAACTGATCAATATGAACTGAGACCTAAGTGGGCATTCCGTGGTGTCTCTAAGATACCTAGCGAATTTAGCAACTTCTGCGTACATAGATATTCTAGCAGAGATGCACATAACGCACTTTGCAAATGCAGATTTTTTTTGAAGGCACATGACATAAATGAATTTTACCTATCAGTGGCATTCTTCTGAACGCAATTTCCCCATACGCTGCTCACACAGGAAAAATTCTCCATATTACAAAACTATAGAAGGATACATAGGAAATAGGCCAAATAGAATCGTAAGCAATTTTTGTGCCATACACAGTGATAGGAGACAGGACTGTCCGAATGGTGTTGAACGTCTCCTGCCGCTGTCATCTGCTTATGATTCACTGAACGATATATTCATTCCATATAATCAACGCATCATCCAGAAATAATATCTTCTCAAAGTGATTTCCAGAGATTCAAAAGAATTCATAGGATCTGACTGATGAAAATCATCAAAAAAATACTTACGTATATGATAAATATGTCCAGTAACATATTCGATTGCACCACTAAGTGTCCGCTCGATAACTGCATGAGCATCGAGACGTTGTGTATCCATCCATTCTTCTGCATAGATCACCGATAGACGCACATTTAGATCACGCGAGAACATCTGAAAGAACGTGCTTTTATAAAGTTTTTCTATTAACTTTATGACAAGTTTGTTGCAATATTTTCGGATATATTTAATTCTCGCAATGTTCCGACAGACCTCCACTTGAAGTTTATTCTTCAATTAGGGTCAATTGTTACGAACCGATTCATAGAAAAATTAATGATGCCTCTATTTCGATTCAAATATTGTACAAATTAAATAAAAATCGAGCAACTTATGATGTTATTGCTTCTACCGAAAATGCATAACTCCGTGATAAGAGTTCAATACAACTTTCGGTATGAATCCATAGAACTAATTTGCTATTGATAAAGAGCTATTGTTTTTGTCATCTCCCCCTTAGAACTTTTCATATTGTTTTGATGAATTCAACTTTTATGTGAATAATCAACTTTTCGCACTCACTGATTGGCAAAATGTCACCATCCATACAACCCGTTTCTTTCCAACACTATTATAAACTAATTTATTTCAGGTTCAACAATGGGATTACACATATTGCCATTCATATGGCAGCCGATAGATACGTCTCTCAAGCTCATTAATTGTAAGAACAATATTCCGTGTCGAGATTACTCTAGAACAGGGTAACAACGCTTGGCTTGCCGCAGCTGAGACGAAGACTTCTCGCTCAAGAATTTCACAATTCCGATAAGTTCTGCTTCCTATCAAGTTAATTTCAAAGCCATCGAGGCTCTCGCTTACTGCCTGCCGATAATTTACAAGACGGACATCCCCTTGTAAATTTACAATTTAAAATTTACAAGATTCTGCTATCATTTCGGATTGCCGCAATAGCCACTCTAGTTTCAAATTTAAGGAAGTAGCGCCTATGGTTTTAACTATCGGTTGCAAACACTACCTATCAGCAGTTCGTTATCGTTCTATCCACATTCATCATTCGCTCTTTAATCTTTAGGCATTATTACATTCTCGAAGAAACGTATGGGGGCAAAGATAGACTCATTGGAATGGAAACCAATGTTATTGAAGAATCCAAACGTGAAAGTCATGAATTTGAACTCGTACCTTGCAAAAGATAATGAACTTTGACCATCTATGCGTCAAACTACAAGGTAGTTTGATGAATGCAAAACAAACTATTCACATCAAATACATTTCAATTTCGTTGTATAAAGCCTACCATTAGATAGCTTAGAGAGGAAGGAGAGGGAGAAAGGCGTCGAAGACAATAAGCCCTCGGCTAATAAGTGTCACTAAAGCGTGATGTGTTCTCATTAGAGAGGCACAAGAGTGGAGCGATTCTCACATGGATCAATTCCCTTAACGTAGCAATGTCCATCCGTCCCCTCTAGTGACCGCTTTGTTGTTCCATTTTGTGCACTTTAATGAACAACACTATGCCAATTCATGCGGTAATTACAATCTAAGTTATCATACACTGATGCGCCAAATGAGATACAACCGGATGCAGCATAAGCTACAACATTGCACAAATTATATTGCAATGCAACTTGAATCAACAGACGACTGCAATACGCATCATTATGTTTAGATCAAAAAAGACATTGCAATTCGATTGCATCACCATGGAAATATTCTTTCTAAATTCCATTTAGAAAGCGATACTCCTCTTAGGATCGACCACCTTTTCTCTTATTACATAGCAACTAAAAGAAAGCAACCAAAAAGCATTGTCATCCCCCGCAAGATACGAGAAGCAATTGGATGGGACAAGCTAAAAGTTCGTGAGAAGAAGCTCTTCAGAAATTCATAAGCGTATCTCGACGGAGCAATTTGTAGGCTGCATCATTTCCTTAAGAGGCACTTCAACGAAACGACGCATATAAGGCAATCGTGTGGTGAAGAAGCTAGCATAAATGTTTATTGCGATAAGCCAACAATTTTACTTCAACTACCCAATCACTTAGTATGCTTGTTTTATAGTTAACCCCACTTGCAGCTTCCATAACGAACTCGACTTTAAGCTTAGCTCTCAAAGGAAAGCAACAATCATTACAAAGATAAAGGCACCATAGACAATTTACGAATTATCCATGGATACAATCTATCATAATAAATTACTATCAGGTAATTAGCAAATTACCTCTACGGATGCAAACTACCTGAAACCGTCAACGGTTACTGGAAATGACTGAAAATTAACCAGCTAGGTTGAAAACTTACAAGATCCGCAATATTGACTGCTTCAAGCATATATTCAATTCCCACATCCTCAGCCAGATCGAGATCTTTCATCTGAATCAATCAACTTCGGCATTAATAATGCAACAAAGATACAAAGGCGGCTATAGTTTCATCGATTCACCTAACAACCAAGCTCACACATGGTTGTTGTGGACGGATTTTGGAACATCTGATGGTCAGCCTTCTGGCGGTCCGTTGGGAAATTAGCCAGGAGTCGAATCCGGATCTCTTCGCTTAACAGGCGAAGGCTCTACCGCTGATATACCAGCCCCCAACATTAATAATATTCGACATAAAACTTTAATTAAATAATGCAAACATAAAATGACGATGAATGAAGACAAATTTTTTTCGTGGAAGCCAAAAAAAGTATTCTCCGATATACTGGAAGATACAAGACATGCGGAAGATGATTGGTGGTAAACAAAAAATGCTTCCATTTTTTTCTATTGTCCTAAAATTGTCTACAGAGGAAACAATTGAGGTAGCGTGTTAAAATATAGAGGCGACGTTGTTTTTTTTGCCGTTCCTATTGTACTATCTAACTTCGGCAATTACCAACAAACAGTAAAGTATGCGAAACAATTCACACATTGACTTTAAGTGACTCAGTTTATATGTCTATGAATTTCCCGGTTTGGAGGATTTGACGTCTAGAATATAAGCTGATGATTTCTGAAATGCCTTTGAAAAATTTTTGGACCCTTTAAGCATCGACAATTGAACTGATGTATGAGATTTTGAAAGCGACAATATGAGAGATGATTTTATACTGTATCGTATGCTCACCAAATCCATCGATACCTCGGTTGAAACTTTAGGAGGGAAATGCAGAATATGCGCCTACATAGACAGACAGGAAAGACCTCGCCCTAAATGCATTTAACCAACAGAAAACTGACTAGGAAAAGTAAAACAGTAAGGGCCTTGCATAACGTAATAAAATCTGCCTGGTAATATACTAATGTTCAGAGTTATCTATGTGGTCCATTACACTAGGCTGTTGGCCCATCATATTAGGTTGCTATAAAAGAAATGTTTTGTTAATTAATTTATTATTAGTTCAAAGTGCGCTTTTGGTGGATGTACGGTACATGCAATTTTTAGGCGCACCTGAATACGCAAAACAAGTTCTGAAACCTAAGGATCAACCTGAAAGCTGCTAAAGCTGACTCACTCTATTGCATGAATTATGTCCACCAAATTTCGCAAGTCTAGCTTAAAGGAAACAGGCCGAAACTACCTGATAAAAAACAGAGCAGATAAACAGAAAAAAAAAAGAAAGAAAAAAAGCATAGGTACAACACTGCTACATTGCGCTTCACAAATGGAAAACATAAGAACTGTTCAAAACTCACAAATGAGTGATCTCCGATCAAAGCCAGTTCTACATACTTTGTCTGTCGTGTTACATCACGTTTCACAGGTACCTGCAATTAACATACTCCACTATGAATGCATAAGTGTTTAAGGTGTCATATATTCGTATATGCGAAAAATCTCATTCCAATTCATTCAGTTGTTAGTTCACAAGAACAGTGTTCAACACTGAAAGCGTCTTATGCAATTCAAATGAAACGCGCACATACGTCTACAAAAGACGCACTTTGATTCGATGAGGGTTGATTATTAACGCATCGCTGATTACTGCGATACTCGACTTTCTTTCAAACACTTAACCACTCATCAGCTACATTCCAACGCATTTGCGAAAACCAATCACAAGAATTTCTCTAACTTTGAAAATAATTTGCATCAAGAAATCACTCGCAATTTGGCTTTGCCAGCAATTCCAAACATTTTTTGCAACCAGCATACTGAGACCATACACTCACACTTTGTTCGCCCACCTATAAAATTCCTATAAATGTATCAGCTAGTTCAAAAGTCAAACTGCTTAATAAAAAAAAACATCAGATCTATTATTCAAACCTATAAATCTTAAGAATATTATCAATAAATTGTTGTTCGTAAACTTTTCTCTTTATAGAAAATTAAGTCTATATCTCTTAGGAGAGAGAAACATTTATATCTCTTAGGTGGATTTCAAGAGTCGGACATTTATAAGTAGAATGGGTGGAAAGCACACAAAAATACTGACAACTTCAGCGTTTGCAAATATTGCAATACGATGGAAAAAGGTTGCAGATGAATTATGAGGATGAAAGATCGCAAAGATATAGATGAGCAGCTAAACTATGAGATGCTCTTATCTACGACACAAATCTCGGCTCGCTGCGATCAAATCCCCAATTCTCAATGCCACACACCAAGACAATTACCGATCACATCCGGCAACACAATGAAAATGCATAGGCTATTCAAATGTCATTGCTTATTGCATCCAATTTTAATATCTCAATTGCAATCTGTCATTTATTTGTCAATATGAATCAATTGCCTTCCTCAAATAACAGCAACGACAACAGCATTTTTTCTCCCCCTTTTTTAGAAAAGCTTATTGCAATCTTTTAATGCAATAATTAGTTTTTTTTAACATATCCTGCTAAACATATCCCTTTCGTCATCTCGCCTCTCAGATCAGCGTACGCTGAAAATAGGTGAATTTACATTACCCACAATGATTAATGTTCTATTGGAAATATTCACATGCATCGCAAAATTTGAGCCCACGAACGCACTGCACTCACGTGAAATGTTCATAAGAAAAAATGTTATGGAGGCCTCAATGATGATCAACGACCTGCAGCTTTTCTGGTTTTGTTGAAGGACATGAACTTTTATAAATTCAATAATTATCGAAGAAGGGCGTAGTACAGTCAAGTGGAACTTCAAATAATTCCCCCGATTTTAAGAATGAATATCTACTTGCGACCTTCACTGAATGAGTTTTTGAGGCTTTTTGGAGGACATTTGCTATAAAGATTATCTACTGTAGCCAGGACTAGTTTAAGTGGAGAAGAAACCTTGCGCGTATAAAGTGTATCGACATTAGGTTGCGTGGTGCAAAAGGCATCTGTAGACCATCTTGTACGATATAGAACATGGGGATGGCGACGCCCGCGATCGCCTCCGTCCAATGGCCATATTCCGAATGCTGTTCCGTTGCCGAATGCTATTATTCCGCTACAATGGTTTCCATCAAATCGTCGAGCAACACCATTCATTGTCAATCAATGGCAATCGTAACACAATCAATGCCAACTCGTAACACTCTTCCAACACCGAATGATTCGCTCTATCGCTTTAACGCAACTCTTAGCTAAATCAAACGTTGCACTTTTTAAAATCTCCCATCACCATCAGCATTTATATGAAAAGCAACGCCCACTTTTCGCATAGATAAAAAACTGCTTTCGTGTATAGAAACATAAAACTGTTCCCCTACAAAAAATATTTTTATTATTGAAGAGCAGCAGAATAGGAGAATGTTACATAACTGTTTCCCTCTCTCAACTCATCAACTCCTCAAAACCTTCCACCTCCTTATGAACGTTAGTTTCGTAAGCTAAAGTTGGCGTGTGTTTTGGCGTTTGCTAAAAACAAAATTGCGTAGGGTTGCGTACATAGAATTCAATCGTTACTTATGCAAATCTTGTTATAGAAAAAAGCATTTAGTTGGACGCTTACAAATAGAGTCCGTATGGTCTCTCAAGTGGCCACCACTTTGCTCCTGGATTCGAAAGCCTCAAACGGAGGAAACGATTCTGCATGCTTCTCTTCCC
>JAARMF010002514.1:5397-17391 GCA_022844705.1 Toxascaris leonina
TGTGACCGGATTTTCGGAACGCCTGGTGGTCAACCTTCTGGCGGTCCGTAAATCATGTAATATTGAGCGAAATTTAACTGAGCTTTGTTGGTGAAATTTCAATCTGTTCACATGAAGAAAACCTCTCTAAGCAATAAAAGGCCTGTTCATTAAGGAGGCAGCGAAGGAGGAGGGGAAGGTCGATTTTGGAAACATTTAGTAACACGTATAGTTATCGTTGTCACTTCGAGTCGAATTATTGCGTGAATTAGCACCAAGAAGGTAACACTTCAATTTACTTCCGGTTTCCTCACAACTCTTAAAAAGGACTCATAAACGATGTTGATCTTCTCATGACTATTCCAATTACTCGAATTGTTTCTCATCCACAATAAAAATTATGGAATAAAAAACATTGCAGCAAATCGCAGAAATGATGAAAGCATAACCACCTGTTCTTTCAGTGAACAGAACTGCCCGTTATTGACGCTTTCAAATTACAAACTCGAACATCTGATACGACGATCGGATTGAAGAGGGAATTTATCTGTTGGAAATCTTGTGTGACGATTTTTAACGATCTGCAGTAACCATAAATCTTAATAAAAGGGAATGAAATTTCGTTTGTGTTACTTCGGATTTAGGTAACCAAGATAACTCTGCTCCCTAATGAGAATCTCGGCTTTTTATTCTCGCTTACAATTTAGCAATGTTGCCATGATCATCGTTCAAAAATTTTCATGCAAGGACGTAAATCATCCAACGGGGAGCGAAACGTTTCCAAATTGACGGAGATTCAAATCAGTCAAACAAGCAAGCAAACGCGAAAGAATCTCTGGGGCACTCAAGCCGACAAGAGTGGACGAATAGGATTCCTATCCCACTTTCCGCTCATATTTTGTCGCATAAATGAGGAAGACTTTGATCGGACAGTCACTACTTTCCCTTAATCTCTACCCTCGTTGAAAGAGATGCCTATGACTATTACTACTACTGCTTATTCCCATTAACGCACTTTTAAATCTGTGGTATTAAGTTTGAGCTTTTCCATCTCCCCTTTCCCTTTTCTTCCATTCATAGTTTGTGAATTTTGTGAAAAAAAAAATGTTTTTCCTCCGATACTGTCGGTTTTTGCACCGTATCAAACAGGAAAAAAAGAGGAGGAAGTTGTTTGCGAGTGAGCAGCAGTGATGAGAACAATGCATTTCCGCAAATGAATGGTAGCACTAACGAGCCTGCTGTAGGTGTGGTTTGAGGATGGGCTGCGCTCGGTAGCAAAGTGCTATCTGTGAAAGGTTAAGAAGGCGGAGGGAAAGGGAAGGTTAAAAGGAATACGAAGCACAAAGTGCTATGACTGGTAGATTTGTGTTCCCGGTATTGCATCATTGTACTTTTTGTGTGCTTCAAATGCCGATAGCTCCTTCATTAATACATCTGAAATTTTCCATCACTCTCGTACTTAGAAACCCGCAGTTTTATAAGAAATGATGCCTCGCCACTCGCAGTATTAACGAGGGTATGAGCAGTGAAACCGTAAATGACCGCCTCACTCGTCATATACGAGTCGTGAGTGCGCTCTTCGAACGGAATTTTTGCGAAATGAGCCATTCCCGGACCGGGTTGCCTTGAAACCGGATCAAGAGCAGCGTTCAACACGAATCTCTGCATTGCCTCTCTTTTGTCCGCATCTTCTCTTCAGCATATCTATAGACATGTTTCCACTCTTTCCTTTCAGCGATTCGATGATGATTACTTCTGCTTCCTCTTCGGCAGTTGAGCTTTGTGTTTCATCTCTTTGCATTCGTCCCCACTTTTTCTTTAAAAGTTCTCTGTCTCCCTTCCTGGCTCCTTTCAAATGTTCTCTGTACGCCTCCGTCGATCAGCGTTTATGCGATCATCAACCTTTTCTATCACCCTCCAGCCCATACATTCATCTCACGGTGTGCACACTTTCCCTGGGACAGGTTGAGACAGATGTGGCTTTTGAAAGCGAGCCACGCGCGCTGCAATTTCGTGTGTGGCGTCATTCTATAAACTTCCCCCAACCACATAGCACGAATGAAACGCACGTCATACATTCCAATAGGTCAGTTGTATTAGGAGGGTTTTCGTTGATGGGGAACTGTCTTTGTTCCAAAACAGTACTAATTTTGAAACTATTTACAACAACAATACATAGTTTTTTTCGGCATTGCAGCTGAAGACGAGCAAAAGGTCAGTTTGTGTGGAGCTGGAAGAGAAGAATCGGGGGAAATTTTTTAGATTGGAGGGAAGGAGGGCTTTCAGTGAGGAAAGGGACTTTATTCGACGTTGTACACTACTTCCATGGATTAACTGCCTTTTCTTGAGTGGCACCTAATGCCAGATCAACGAGTGGTGGCTATCATGTCGTTTGAACGCAGCCATATGGTAGCTGAGAGAGAACAAATTTTCGGCTAGTTTCTACGCTTTCATAGGCAGATGATTGCGAACAATTCCCGCTTTCGGCTGAACGATTCATGTTGCCATCACCTTTCTATCGTGCTCCACGCAGCACCTACAAGACTGTCTGGCTCGGTAGGTTTTCTCTTGGGAAGCTAGTCACCACGTGCCTCTCACCTTTGTTTGCAACCTCGTACCGATTCAATATTCAATCTCCCTTTTTAATGGGCGGAAGTGCTTAACTGCATTTGAAAATTGGCTGTAATGAGAACTACTAAAATGCGCGTTCACAAGAAGCTATATGCGTGAAAAAACTGGCAGATATATGCAAGCGGAATGCTTTAAAACGAAGATGCGTCATATGTGGAGATAGCGTCTTGCTACATGCCACTGTCTTCAGGCTTTGCATTCACTGCACACGTGCCGTGCTAAAGGAACTAAGCGCAAGTAAAGTTTCAGCTGATATTTTGAAGTGTTCAACAGGCTGTCTTTATAACATTGGTGAAACATCAAGTGTTAGAATACATGACTCCAACTTACGCGTAATACGAAGTAAACCTAACTAAACACAGTTCTTATGCTTTTGAAAGGGATTTCACCCTTTGAACCACCCACGTAATAAAAGAAATCGTGGACAGCATCTGTACTGAAAGGGCTGTCGATGCCAAATTTGATGGGAATAGTTTCGAGTAATCCGCTAATTAGTGGCTTACTTGAAAAGTGCGCATCAAAGAATGCCTTTGAAACACCAATGGGTTCGGCTTTCTAGAGGATGAACCATTCGCCCTTATCAGTTAATGGCTTTTGCGGCGGTCAGATGGGTTTGAGAATTTCATAGATATCTGGCAGCAAATTAGATATGCCTTTTAGGAATAGAATTTGACCGAATCGTTTCCACAGAATCACTCCGGATTGTTTGTCATCAACAGATCAGGTTTGGTCTTTCTTCTGCTAGCAGCTAAGGCAGAACCACAGTGCTTTTCGTGGAACTACTATGAATGGAGTAGTCCCATTTGTCCCATATGAAGTCCCATATCCTCGTCCCATTTGATTTAGTGTTTATTACAGAAGGCAGCATGCTCTGATAAAGTTACGTTGGTAACCTTTTCCACACTTCTACTGATTGCACTAATCAGGCAGCTGCTTAGCAGCTTACAAAAGATGAGATGGGCACCAGTCAACTTAGCAATTACCCATTTCATGGAACAGGTCATCAGGCATCAATGGGACCATACATTCTTACTACTACCAAGTAACAATTGGCACCAACTCGAGCAGATTACTTCTGACAAAACTACAAATACTTTTTGCAAAATCGCAGTCTTGATTATAGAGAGCGCACAATTTTTTTTTTCCAAACTACATTCAAGAAGCTCCCATCAAACGCTTCTTACAGCAGACTTTTACCAGTCGTCTATTCAAGGAAAGAGTTCCACTTTGAAACAGCTCTCCATAAGTGCATCTGTATGGGAACTATAGTTCAGGTACAACTACCTTCGCACATATGTGTCTGTTATAGGTGCTGTAGTACATCGGGGAAGAGGGAGCTCTTCTATGATACGATGGATGCGACAGAGCACGGTGTGTCGAATTCCTTAATACCAACGCATATGTGAGCTGGATTTGAACGGCCATGCGCGTTGATCGGAAACGATGCTGATCAACGGAACAGGTTTGCTTTGCACTCTCACTTTCGGCGCATTTTACTGCGCGCACACGCACATTTTCAGCTCGACGATGAAAATGACATGCAACATATCGAGCATCGCTGAAAACATTAAAGAATAGGCGGTGTCTTGGATACATTACACAAAATCCACTTTGGGTGTTAGTTGACGTCTGTTTGCTCATCTGGAATGGGTTTGTTGAAAATGCACCAGCGATCGTTTCAACAGCTTTGTGACAGCTCTTGATGCTTACGGCGTTACATCGAATTCTGCCTCTTTCTTATCTGCAAGCGATTTCTGCGTTCCTCTCTCCAAGAATTTCGCTATAATCATTTTGCGTTCTCCCAGCTGCCCCTACATAATGAACGTATGAAAATAAATACGTGTCCCTCAAAAGATATTCCTTGCACTTGATATTTACGGCATTTTTCCGCCCTCTCTGAGGAATACCACCCCTCACTTTCATTTACGCGCCATCATTTTCAGCCAAAATCTGATTGGAAAGCTGTCAGCGTTTGCTTCTTATAGAACGAAATTGAAACTTTGCGGGAAGTGTGTTGCGAATGCCCTTATTTCGCTGATTCGGAAATGATAAGCCATGCTAACTTTGCAATCCAATTGGAAAGAGGTACCATTTTCTGAACTTCCTGAAAATTACTTGCTAGAAGCGTTGGCTGAGGGGAGTTGCCAATGTCATTTGGACTACCCGTTTTCCGGCAAAGCTGATTTTCCGCTTTCAACACCTTCTATTCGTGAGGCGATTCACTTTAGTATTTCTACCGCCTCATAACCTGATATTGACTTGTGCAATGTTTAGGTGTTTTCTCCATTATTTATGGCTCATTGAATGTATTACCTCTTGGACTGTGAACGCACATTCTCTTACCCAGTGAGAGAGGACAGATATTACGACACTGATAAAATACCACCGGGCATTTCATCCCACCAAATGATTCATTCCTAACGATAACGTCTGACGTTCATGTTCGACACTACATAACACGCACCATGCTGCCAGCTCGTGCCTGAAGGGCAGTCCCTGGTGCTCGTAACATTTCAGGACATCCACTAATCATGGCACATGAAACGTACCTTCACGCAACTAAACACCGACGTTCGTTCAATTCACATTCGAAACAAGCGTTTGGTTAACCAACCCGAACAGGGGACCAACAGACGACCATCAACACATCCCTATAGACCCAGGGCAGTGGCAAGCGGTCTTGCCTAAGCGCGCAACGCTGCGCCGATGCGTTTGCTCGCCGAAACGTTCTGTGACGGCGGTGCACCAGCCGGGGCGGGACGGCCAGCCGACTCTCTCGTTCACATCCCTGCACTCTCTGTTGCTTGCATGCACACTCGCAATCGCCTCTCACTTTTGCACGCATTTTTCACTGCACGTTTTCCACTTCTGCACCGCGCAAATACATATCACGACGACCCACGAACGCTCGCCAATTTCGTTGCCCGCTTTTTACGCATCTCGTGACGTTGCGCTGCTCGCTGCGCTTGCAACAAATCACGTTGCAAACTGTCCGCTACGCTGCGGTGCCACTCGCACAGTGCTTCGGTTTCAGATCGGCGTGTTCAGGCTGCGATCCGCGGTTCGTGTTGTTAGTGCTGCTACAGGTGCTGCTGTTGATGGTGTTACCACGCCGGTGGGCAACCATAATTTCCCGCATAAGTCACCCTTGCCGAAATTCTTTTGGTCAGAAGCTGCTTTGATTCGAGACGAGCTGGTCGCCACCACTACTAAGAGCCGGAGGCAACCTGTCCTGAGCGGTTGACCGCGCTTATTCGTGGCGTTCGAAGCAAGTGTGTCTGCTGAGGTGCCCTACACGGGCACTGTGGGAATCCACAATTGATTCACGAAACCAAAGCGCCATTCACAACTCCTTGACTCACCAGCAATTGCTTACAGCTGCTATACTTCAGGTACTCTTCGCAGAATATTCACTCATCTGTTATTTGCAGGCACTGATCACAACCATTGAAAGAACAGTTATATCCGTGCTACTTGCCAGGTGCGCAACGCACACGCTGCTGTACAAGTAAGTGCATGAGAAAATGGCGACTGCATTCGTCGTTCAGTTCGAACTGACATAACTGCATGAGGAACCGCAGCTTAATTGGCAATTATTACATTGTCGTTAACATTGTTGCTGAATTCGCATCACCTCTTTTTCATGAATATAAATTATGCGATTTTCAAGGCCGCCCCATCTAATGAATCTTTCTTTTCCCTCCTGTCTTTGTCTTCCTTACTCTTCTTGTATATCTCTAACCTTATTCCCGTAAGTGGTTCACCTTAAGTTTGAAACATTTCCATAATTTCGATTGTAGGTCGGTTATTCGGTAAGTCCTCAATTTCCTATAAAATTACAGCGATCGTTGGGTAGTTTCGTCGGTGATTTCTAAACGCCTCCACTGGCTCTTAAGTGGAGTGGGACCTGCGAAAGGGATTGGCCATTTTCACGGCCGTTTTCCCGAAACCTGATTTGCTGTGTTGGCGTAGAAATTCCCATCACTGTCTTTGTTCGCCGATTATTCCGTCGCGAGGGGAATAATTTCGCGAGTGGGAATAAATTAGGGTGAAATAGACATCATGGTTACGTAGTACATTAGTAGGCATGTTCTTTAGAAATTGTGCCATTTTTTGGCGGTAGATCATACAAGAATAGTAAAACCGCTGTGAAAGGATATGCACAAAAAATGACGAATTTCCATCTGAATTTAGCAGGAAAATGTTGGCAAGTTTAGGCGGGGAATTTTCGAGAATGCGAAGGATTTCGATTGATATTGTGTGCAACATTGAGCACTACTTATTAATTAGCGTGAATGCGAGCGAACGAAAGTGATGGCACGCATACGGGCGAGTGTGCGTATTCGCTCATTGTTGCATCCCACTTGCAGCTGGCGCTTTCAGCAAACTGACGACGCAGCAAGGGCAGCCGCAGTTATTGGCGCTCGTTTTCGAATGCATGTACAGATGCACTCGTGCACACATACACAAGCATGCTATCTGCTCTTCTCCATCCGCTGGCATTTCCCTCTGCGTTCGGAAGCCACAATGTATAAGCAGCCCCGGAAAGGCGGCAACTAGCGTTCGCCTTCCGCTTTAACAGGCATCGGTGACGAGTCTGGTATGCTAAGTTTGCCGGCGACCTTGGCGCAGCATTCCCACCTAACATTTGTTCATTGCAAGCATATTTAGGTTAATTTGTACAAGCATGCTGCTCCTCATCCTCTGTGGGTTGAGATGTTTCCACCTCGATGCCTCCTGCATGCTCTGGCGACCAAGTGTAGTTGAGCGAGCGAACGGCTCCCGAGTCGTTAAGGATCGATTTATGCGCACAAGATCGATGCCAGAAACGTATGCGAGAATCGATTGTGCGCCAAACACTCGTTAATGGAAGAAATGTTTGGTTCACTTTACGACTGGCGCTAAGCTGCTTGCCAGCGCTCATAAAGCATGCCTTCGTTTTATTGGACACATTGCAGTGTGCTGCTTACCTCCTTGTAATCTTTCAACAGGGAGGTTCACCCAGAGAGCGGTTCAAGCAGTAGAAGAGCAAATTTCATGAGCATGCCTCCGAGGGCATCATTTTTGAAATGGGGTGGTTGGAGTAGGAAACAACGAGGCCATTTGCGTTTGGAAAGCGCGCGCCTTGTAGTCATAGCTGAACCATTTCAGAAGTTGCGTAATTCATCGTTATTTCGTCGCTTGATCTCTCCCTAGCGATCTCAACTCGTTTCCGAGAGGGCAGTGAGCGTATACCATGTTCAATGAAAGAGTACAACCATTTACCTGCTATCAGTTTACTGAGCGCACGTGAAGTTCATACAAATTAGGAATCTGTCAAAATAGAAAGGTTTCACCACCCCAGCCTCTGCAGATGCTTTTTTCCATCTTCTGTCTCATTTGAGCTGGAGACTCATCTGATGAAATACTGAATAGTTCAGCAGACCATAGAGTATCACCTCGGAGTAAATTCATGAAAGTAAGTAATGCTGGATTTTCAGCAGTGTTAGGAAAGATCGTTTGGTGAGGGCTTCTAGAAGTTTAATGGGGCATCGAACCGGTGAAGGATATGTTTTTGTAAAATACGGTTATATGTGACCATCCACATGCTTTTTCTTCGAATGAAGAGGGAGGGGGACAGTAAAATGAATTTGAAGGTCGTTGATGGCATATTCGTTCGTTGTTATTATTTTGGTCCAGGCTAGCGCAGACATATTTTTGATCAAAAATCTCAGCATGGGAAATTGCTTCATCCTGACGAAAATTTGCGCAGCTGATAGATGCACTAAATGCAGCAGTGCCATATAATGCCTTTTTTTACGAGCAGAAAATTGCAATGCTAACATATCAGCGAAGTGAACAACCCTAAATGTTATTTCCCGCGCTCAAAATTTGAATATGCGTTCTTTTTGCGCCCAGCTTTGGTAACCTTTACTTGCGTAGTGCTCCCGTCATCTTGCAGTGTTTCCCTATGTGAAGTGCTCAGCTGTGGTGTCCAAGTTGTATGGTTCGACTGTTGTCCGCACAGCGTGATAGCAACCTTAGCGACTCATTCATCCGAACAGGTTATGTTGGCAGTGATGGGAAAAACAGCAGAGAGCGCCATGAGTCAAATCAAGCTTGCAAATCGTTGTCTCAAATTGGGCTTCGGTGATGGATAAATAGCATCAGTCATAAAAAGTTGAAGTTATAATAGACGAGCGGCATCATATGTGGGAATTTTCTTTTAGCAGATGCGCATTTCTTTTGTGCTAACAATTTCTTTAGGCTGGGCAGCATTTCATTGTTCTTGGTGGTCCTCCACCTGTGACTGCAAATCTGGAAGTACTAGGGCAGGAACTAGATGTTTTCTGACCTCACCTATAGAATATATGCTAGTAAAAGAAACATTTCGGAGGTAAAAACACGCTTAAGTAATATTTTATTGCAACGCCTCTTTATTCGCTTATTCGCTGGAAGTCTCATTATTAGACGCGTGCGAACACTTGAAGTAATTACATCGATCGTCTATAAAGGCGGATACAGCACTTGGAAATTGTGAAGAAATTAGCAGATGAACTGCTTGCATAAAGATAAGCAACGAATTTGAGACTGAAGCTGGCATATGTGGGTGTAAAGGTACTGTCATTCTACTTTTTATGACTTGTTTGTTTTCGAGGGTCTTATGGTTTGTACGTTTATACTTGCCTTTCCTGATGCATGTGAGGAATGAGCATGGTAAAAAATATTCAACGCAGCGTTCATGTAAAAGGAGAACGTGTAAATACGGAGGCGTCCACATGGGAAAGACGTCAGAAATCTAATGAATTGGATGGAAACTTCAGGCGTTTCCTGATTTCGTGATGAGTAAATATTGTCATGCGTTTTGCTTCTTCACCTTTAATCCGTCAATTCATAGTTTTTCAAAACACAACGTTTATTTGAGTGTTTCAGTTCATTTTTTAAGCTTATGTTTGTCTCTTACATTTCTTCGAACGGCAAAGTATGTAGGCGAGCCTAGTCACGAATGGCTTTCTAGAATATAAAGAATACAGAACAAAGTCGAATTATGAACATTCAATCTGTGGGAACGATTTGTTTCCTGAATAGAGAGAGCGTTACGCAGGTAAGTCGCTTACGGTATAAAATCTCTCCGATTACTCATCCCGCCCAAAGAGTTGAAACATTTTTAGCCTCCCCTTAGAAAATTGTAAAGCCCATAATATCTGGATTTTGTTATCGGAATTTTAGGATAGTGGCTTTTGCTAAAGGTTAAAGAAGACCGTCTGAAGAATATTGGTTTTTAGACAGCTTCATTACTGTAAGGTCTGGCTTTGTTTCCAAAAAATATGTGGTGCACACTACGGCGTCATTTTAGGATTGAGTGATTTCAGCTCGAGCAAGCTGGTGCGTCGAGGTGGCGCGTAAAAGAGGAGCGGTCGGGGGCATTCGCAGGTTCGGCTGTGGCTCCGGCTGTCCCCTCTGAGAAACACTGTTTGCAGACGCCTCAACTTGCGCTCGCGTCGTCCACAACATGCCAAGGATGCATCGAAATAAAAAAGTAAGTGTGTAGATATCTTTTTCTAGAACACGCTTATCGTCTCGAGCCTAATTCGCATTCATGATATCCCGCGTGGCAATAATAGCGCAATGAAAAATCTGAGGGATGGCAAATAATAGACAGCAATTGGTTGAGGAGTTCCAATCCTGTTTGATAGAACCGTTGTAGGTGGAGGAAATCGTAGCGAAAACATGAAGCGTTGCTGTTTTGTGTATGACCAGTTTAAAAAAAGTGCTGCAACCATCGTCAGCAGTTGTTGCCAAAAGTGCGCTGCGCAATCCACCAGCAGTGCTTCAGTTAATTCATCGTTATTTTCTGACACTGCTGTATTAGAAAGGCAACAACTGCTGTTAGAAGCTGTTTGATGCTGCATTTCGCCTGAGGATGTTATTAAATCCATCAAACTATAACTATTGCTACAGTTTTCGAAAACATCACTATTGTGCCATTCCAAAAGCGGAATGGTACTTCTCAGTTATTGGCTTCTACTGTCTCAAACTACTTATTTTTGATGTCTGCATCATGGGTGGTCCCTGTTGGAAAGTCGGATCAAACTTGCTAAAATGGCATTCTCTCATTCCGAGAAAGGCTTCAGTATAATCTCGAACACCTCAAGGGATGGAATGAAAGTGAAATTATGGGAAATGCATTCTGCAGATGAAGTGCGTATTGGTGTTTGCTGGGTATGGAGAATTTTATGAACACACGCTCCTTCCTTTCGTAACACATTTTCTTAGGCGGAAAAGGTGAGGGATTGTCGAGCACTTGTTGTTCACTCGTGGTCCACCGCTCACAATGAAACAACAGAAATGTGGCTAGACAGAAAAGGCTAAGAGACCTTTGTTTCAGACGTAGAGCAGTTTTCTTGGTGCTGAAATCATACGGCTTGATTAACCATGGCAGGGGATGCACGGTATACTGTATGCTCACACAATCCTGAATCTGGGGCATAGGTGAGTTTTGAAAAAGGAAAGGGATGAGAGAAGAAAAGTGCTTGTTCTTTGAAGTTACCAAGTAAACGTTCATCCACCCAGAAACAGCACCAACTTCTACATCATTGGACAAGACGTGTCAAGTCTAACGAGAGCTATCTCTAGGAATTCCAGAAACACGCTAAGCTGCCAAAACCGTGCAAATGAAATTCGTTTCTCCGGTACCTCGGCGAATCATGCAAGGAATTGTCAACGGATTGCTTTTCGTATGAGGTGCAAACTGAAAATTTGCATTCTTCTTCGCATTTAGCAGGTTTTTTCCACAATCAAGGCGAAATGACGAAATTTCTGGTTTGCGTCTTAAGTTGCTTTGAGACGGAAAATGTAGGTATGACACGAGTTTAAAGGACTGCATTAGGTTTCAAAGTGAGGCGCCTGCTGTATCGCTGATGCGTTGCTTGCGTCATTTCTCTCAGCAGTTGACTCCTTGGGACCTTTGCTAATAGGGACGTGACGCAGCTATGAACATCACCGAAACGAACGTTTTGAGTGTGCATTGATTTATGCGAGTGCAAGACAGAGTGCCAACTGCAAAGCATCTCGTACGCTGTTCGAAGTGTGAGAGTAGTGCTGTTGCAAGAGGGCAGGCAAGCTTCTTTCCAAGCTGGCACATACACGCACCACTCGCTTCGTTCGTTGTGCGCCGCTACTTCTTCGAGAGCGCAATCAGCGTGTCCTACCGAGCGTGGCTCGTTTCGTTGCTGACAGCCACTTATTTTGCACCACCCTTGCCAACATACATACATCTTTGTTGCTTGCTTCCCGTGCCTAAACGAACGTTTCCTTCAAATTGATATGTTAGAGGTGCGGTTCAAATCTGTAATACCAAGCTGCTCGCTGATGCCGCACACTAGGTAAGATACCGCGGATTTT
>JAARMF010002515.1:622-23026 GCA_022844705.1 Toxascaris leonina
AAACAAAAACAAAAACAATTTGAAGCAGTGTTCGATTATTTCGAAGTGAATACAGATTGAGAAGAGGTATACTAAGAGAAATAAAGTATCAATGTGCATCTTGCAGAGTACACTATAATAGAGATGCAACTTTTGGGGAAAAGTAACCGTACACTCATCTTTTAGATTAGGATAAGAGCACATTCACCTTAGAAGGGGTAAGGAAGATTAATGCCTCGCGAGTAGCACATCCATGGAATACTTTAGTGCAATTATGAGAATGACAACAGATTCAGACACCACTGCATTTCAGTGCAGACCACTTATCGCGTGAGCGTTGCTTTCATCATTAATTCCTTAAATGAGGCGCTGGTATGGCGGAAATTAGGCAGTGAACAGCGACACCGCAATCTGTGGCGGATGTATGAGTTTTCGCCGGACCAGGTTATCTTTGCTACCGTCAACGCCACCCAACGATCCCCATGATGTCACCAGTGAAAGCAGACATCAGGATCTGCCTCTGTTTGTTTTGAACCGACCATCATCCAAGTACGACTTTGCTAGCAAAAGAGATAAAATATTATAATAAACAAGAATGTAAAACAATACCTGATCAGGTTTAAGCTCTCCGGAAGCTATGTGAACGAAGTCAGAGTCCTTTATGGTTATTTCAATATCCACCTCGCCATCACGCTCACCAACGAAAGGCGGGTCGTCCTGCAACGAGATGAAAATATGTATACGTCAACAGGATAGTCTTTGCAAAAGATGCGGCATAATGAGGGAAGATGAGTGAAATAAAAAGACATTTAAAAGCGATATAAAACAAGATATTCGTCACTCTGAGTTGTCAGATCAGCCCATATATCCCATCTCCGCAATCAACGTTGAGTTCCTGAACGAAAGGATCTGAATTCGTCAGTCCGCCCATCACAGTTTATGACAATCCATAGCCGCACTCAAAATTTGCAGCTGGATTAGAGATTCGAAGACTCAAACTCGACGTGTGCATCTATTTGCTCCTAGTTAACTAGCATATTAGCGTAGCATGCTAGATTGGTCGGATGCATAATGCTCTGAAAGCAGTTGCAGGCTGACAATAGAGTTATATCTCGTCAAAAGACATACGAAGTCGATGCTCACAACAGCAATGAACTAATCGGAATCCTAGGCTGCATTGCACCAGCATAATTAGATATCACATTTGGCCATCAACGACAACACGCCGAGATTGGGAGTCTACGGAATACGACATTTGCGACGCCAATAAATTGTGTTTCCGTTCTAGGAAATAAACAAAAAAGACGCACAATTATTATTTTCTTGCATGGACGAACAACCTATAATAGGTAACACACATGGACCTCTCTCAGCTTTTCAGTCTAGTCTCTTGTATTTACGTCATCCTATGCAAGAGAGCTTCACGATTTACAGAATGACCGAAAATTGCTGTGGGATGTCAACAGTTTCATCCCAAGCATTCTTTCTCCCCTCTTCCCTCCTCTCTTCTTTGGTTATTGGGTATACTTCTCCCGCAACTCTTCAGCAGAAAAAACTCATTGTTCCCACCCATCCAGACATAAAACAAACTTCAGCTAACAATTCTCTCACCATTTGAATGTGTACGATTCGTTCAGGATATGATCGGAGAAAATGACATTGGATTTGAGAATCTATTACATCGACCGTGACCCACAGTAACAGCCATCAAGTTGACGGAATGAAACCACCAAGCAAAAAGTTTCACGTATATGAATGTAGAAGACATGAAGTTGCCATCATAGGATGCTAAAACAATCACGTCTTTTACGTGCGCCTTCTGTTTAATTCGGTGATGCTAAAGAGTGATGCGAACAATCGGCCGAACATGCTTCCCTTAGACAACTGAAAACATGCTCGAATGCACACTTCTCACCATAAAATTAATTGACTTGCATGGAATTTACTCGAGGATAGCGTTCCATTAACGAATAAGAGGCAGACCGTAACGCATGTACGCAAGCTAAGCAGGAACAGCATTCACTTTCCAAAGACCCATAAAGACGACTCGAATTTTGAGTTTACTTTACATTGCACAAGCATGTCGTTGAGTATAAAACTTAAATTAGCTGCAGTAACTGTTCCATTCAGCATGAAAAAACCAAATTTTCTCAAAGGCGAGAAATATAAGAGAATAATTTGTCCCCAATACGAGCTCTTTACATACACAAACTCCAATCATAATGATCCTGTTAAAGGCAGATGCTAAACTGTATACCTTACAATCGACAGTCCAACTCTTAGCACGCCCATTCGGTCCATCAGTGAGTATGATCCTGAAGGAGCTGTTGAACATCTTCACAAGTTCTTTTTCCTGCAGCGGCACAATTACATGAAACTTCACAGTCAAAAATAACAATTGATCTATGGGCATATCTACGCTATAAAATGCAACACAGCGATTTTAGCTCAATATATCGCTCAATTTCACTAAAACAAAATGCGAAAATACAGCAAGTGAATGCGATTCAAAAAACTCGACCGAAACATGCCGATATAGTGAATCAACTCGAAAACGTTGCCAAACGATGGCGCATTCGAAAACAGCCATCGGCAAACAAAACGATAATTATAGAGCGCAGCTTCACAGCTACAAAACCTACGACAAAAGTTCCACTGGGTAATATGCAAAGGGAGAACGCAACACCTCCGCATAAAGCGTAACAAAATCGCCAACGCTCATACGTGCTCATTATCAGCGTTTCACATTGAGCTGGTAGTTCACCTTGACGAGTGAGCGACTTGGCAAATTTAACAGTGATAAAGCAATTCACTTGAGCCTCTCCACTAGATTGGATCACCAAACATCCTTCATCGATCATACATTTTGCACTTCTCCGTCTAAAATTATATCCTTTACCAACCTGGCTTCTATGGTAATTATGGGTAGATACGCTGCCTCATGCTTCGATAGTTCAAAGTTTTCTTTGCAAGAGGAATATGAGGACTAGACAG
The DNA here is from genome assembly GCA_022844705.1 of Toxascaris leonina. Classification (NCBI taxonomy): domain Eukaryota; kingdom Metazoa; phylum Nematoda; class Chromadorea; order Rhabditida; family Ascarididae; genus Toxascaris; species Toxascaris leonina. Next base: position 3,596 of record JAARMF010002515.1, read on the forward strand.
CATCTTGCCTTCGAATTTTTTAGGCATATCCTTGCCATCACTAACCATGAATGAGGCCACGTCCGACTACATCTCAACAAATAACCTCATTCCCATGAAGAATCTGAGGTCATACGAAACAAAATTATGGAGAGGCCAATCATTTGGCGATGCCAAAAAACGGGAAATGTGAAGCGCGATGCATCATCCACTTAATGATGCAAGAAAGATTCCGGCTGCTTAGAAAAAATCTGGACTCTCGAACATTTGTCGAGATGAATTTCACAATAATAGGCCAATTTAGACGCGTTCACTCTCAACGGGTCGCTCTTAACACGCGCCACTCCGTCGTTCACCTCTTTAGAAAAATGGTCCATAGCCCCTGGTCGAACGTAAGGCTTTATACTCTGCTTTAGAATTTGCTTTCGTAAAGCGAAATGGCTTTCCAAACGGGCGATTGGGATAGCACATTGGCAGTCCTCAAAATAACAAACATTTTTCGCCCTATCCTTGATTTCCTCGAAGATCGCATCACTCGCAAACAAGTTCTTCTGTGCAGAATGTTTGATGCTGTCATTGAGGTTAGCTTTCTCACCACCACCATCAGCTAACCTATACATCGCCACAACACCTGCACCTCCGATGCCTGAAAAGGAGCGATGGATCGAATGCCGTCGCTGATTTGATTTATGACCACTCCAAGTTACCCAAGCGGATCGAAAGATGACAAGATGCAAAAGTTGCGCTAAAGAAAGAAAGGAGCGGAAGTGAACAGAAATCCTGTTGTAACGGCCGCCATCAACAGATAACTGGTCTCACCTACCGATGCAAATGATATGCAAGAAAATACCCGGCTTATCCTTGCCGCCCTTCATAAACCTCAATAGGGAGATCTAACAGTCTACGAATGGCATAGCGAATCGAATGAGAACTCGACAAGTTCAAAAATGCGTAACTTGAACTAGTGCGGTCTTGCAGTAGTGCTGATCAGACGAAACAAATTTCACTGTGTGGCAAGAATCAATACAAAATGAGCAACTACACTCTAGTATTGTAATCGCAGCGAGCGATAATGCACTTCTTTCATAAAACTTTTGTTTTTCCAATCCGATGAAGACCCGAAAGACGTAAATGGAGACCTAGGTTGCAACTCACCTAACATCGGCTCGGATTTCGCAAAGTGATAGAGGAATTTTGGACACATGAATTTGTCTCCAGTTCAGGTGGAAGCTGATCGACTGAATGGGAAAGTGTTACACTTCCGCGGTGCACTCTATGCCTACCAAATCTTATATGAAGCTCAAGCGAATTACGAGCTTAGATTATGCGATAGATAGATGCACATAGATTGGCGCATATACAAACATCAACAACCTGGCAATAACGGATGTGGCAAATGCAAATATGCGGAAGCACCTTAAAATATGAAGGGATTCCTTATACGGCTTCAGTGACTATGCACAGAAGGTGAGGAGTATACGGGTGAAAAATTTTGATTGAAAGTTCATGAAACATTGTGGCTTGAGGGCCATGCTACAGGCGAAGCACACCGCGTTTTAAAAATTTGTTTATTCCTTTATTTACTGACTATGAACAGACCAGTCGGAGAAGAATAGACAGAAACATTTCCACGCTCACCGATGTTGTGCTGCATTGCTATTCTGCAATTTGGAACTTGACGTTTGCCAGCTAATCCTCGTAATTGTGTTGTCAACTCAACAACTTGTGCCACACCTTAAAGAAATGGTTTTGCGGTTTAACATTGCACCTCTTCATAGGCAACACTTGATTACCTCCCGTTACAAGTTCCAAATATCTGAAAACAACTAAGAAAAGAATTTTTTTGGTCATTGTGTTCTATTAGAAATTGCTGAGCGAACTATGTTGACGCTCCCAACAGTGCAGCTGATTAACTCGCTGCCTCAAACTCATGGTGGCAACCTCATACTCAGCCACAGCATATCGCTGGATACCAACTCTAATGTTGCAAAAGGAATTCCTGCATTTTCCGCTTGCCTATGACTTATTCGCAAAGTTCCTTCACAAGTTTGCTCCACAAATTTGCTCACAACCAGGAAAGCATATGTGTTTCACATCCCGACTTGGCAGATTTCCATTCCAGAAGACTCCATTTCAGATGATTTATCCATCGAAATTCCTACGGTTAAGTTACTTAAGTGCTAAACTCTTCTCAGATATGCACACTCAAGAAGCAGTGTACTAGCACAGGACTGCATTCTTGACGGCAGTTTACCTGCCACATGCCCGTCTTTCTATGATCCACCTGTTATCTGTTACCTCACGACTGTGCTTATTAGGATGCATACAACAGCAAGAAAATTGAGTGTCTACGGATCGAGGCGACCGTTTGAAATGGATTCGCTTTTGCAATAGGTGCTATGCACAACATAACCTGAACACTGCATTCCATGAAATATGCTTTTGTATAAATGTGCTCCATTCAAAAAATAACCAGTTGCTCCGATGGGATGTCCCTTGGAGATTAGTCCACCGGATGGATTAATGACCCATTTGCCTCCATAAGTGTTGTCACCTCGATCAACGATTTCACCGCCTTTACCTGCAAATATCCAAAAAGGTTTTCTCTCAAGATCGCATTCATTAAATTTGAATTAGGACAAGCTTTACTTCAATCAGGAAACTATTAGTGAGGAACAAATGAATTTAAGTTTTCATTTCGTAAGCATTAATTTTGTCAAGTCAGTACCCATGAATTGGCGTTCCGACCCGATTAAGGCGATTAAAGAGCGGCTTCAATGAATACACAATAGACATCCCGAGAATTTTTGAATTGTCTAGTTGGATACTCCAACAATCCACATCTATATCCTTCTGAATTATTCTACTGATAATAATAATAGATCCGTTTAAAATGACCATCTATTCTCTTTACTAGTAATAGCCATCAACGAACTAATGAGCATAATTATCAACAAACCAAGTGGGCAAAGTCCGAGAGCCTCATACGTTATCAGTTCGTTCGGTGCAAAGCAATCATGAAGCTCAATTACCTAAAACACCACAAGAATGAGTCATTAGAAGCGTTTTCAGCGGTAATGTCTGTCGAAAGAACCATGAGAAATACATAGGAAACTGCAAATGAGCAGATGAATAAAGCAGCAATTATGAGAACAAGTCGAGTAGAACAGAACAAATATAAACGTCAAGTGGGCATTATTGCACTGTAAGACGAAAAATGCCGGAACAACCCACTGACCTGCTCGCTTCCTCGACCCCGCTGTTTGAGAAGCAAACTCGCAATGGAACGACAGGAGAGACTTGAATCTGATACGTGGGAAACTGACATCCAACGAGACTATGGAATATATATTCAAGCGCATCTGTATTCAGATACTGCTCTTAATACCACTGACGCCTTCTCCTACATACAGTTTTAGGTCCAGTAGTCATAATAAGCAAGGTGGTCATAACCGGTTGCGATACAGACTGAGCCATCAGAAACCTGCGTGTTCTCCCAGCCCCCGGAGATGGCAATGACTTCCTTCATGGCAACACGCTCGTTTAATGTTGCGAAGAGCAGAAAAGGTCCAGTTTTTTGGAGACTTCCATCACTTTCGTTTTCCGGCGAAACTGATCGGAAACCGCAATGTGGCGTTGAAAACGAGCTTTCGGATCAATATTAACTGGGTGCAAGTGTCTGCGCTTCAACAATGTTCCCAGTCTTGCACAGGCTACTATCTACAGGTATTGCGATATGAAATCTGTGAACTGCTGCATCTTCCCGTCAAACAACAGCACTTTTGAATAAAAGTGACAACCGATCGTTTTCAAAAGTCAGCCCATCTTTAAAGATGAAGGACGCCTCGTTCCACCAGCTCCCTAACAAAGGGTGAACCTCACGTTCTTCTAGTGCTGTTAGAGAGCCATTAACAAAACCGCTTCAGATTTAGCCACTGGATTTTGCATTCATGCAATTTTCCAGAGCCTGAACTCTGATAGGTCGATTTCAATCAACCTCGTTAGTCCCTATTGCCCAGCAGAATTGTGCACGAATGCTAAAATTCGTTAGACTAAAGTGATCAACTCATACTATTCAGTGTGCAACAATGCTCTAGCCTCTTCATAAAGAAAGCCGGAGATGTACCTGAACGTCTTCGGGTCCTAATCCAGTTTTTCTATATAGATCGGTCGAGATCTTCTTGATCATGTCAAATCCAACCATTTTGATATTCGAACGCTCAGCAAAGACTGACGGCATATCAGTGCCCAGTTCGATGCCTCAAAACTAAAATATATTTCTGCAGATAGCGCTCATTACATCACTAGAAAAATGGTGAGTGCATCGTAAAGAAATAAAACGAAAATCCGATCAACGCCAGCACCGCACGATGTTGTGATTTACGTTTGCAGAGAAAACTGCAAAAAAATGGCGCATTGCTGCAGACTTTCGATTCACTGAGGCTCAGACTTGTTGCGGAGTAATCCGACTAATTCCTCAAGTATTTTTGCCTAAATCATAAAAGACATAACAGCTCTAAAAGAATAATTCAAATCTATTTCGTCATTCAATGATGAAATAATAAAGAGCACTGCTTTAACGTTGTGAAATAGCACGATGCAACTATGAATTCGTATGAGGCAACTTCACACTACACGATCCTTACCACAAATCTTTGAAGCAACACCTCAACTGGCCAAAACCTTTCGATACTTAATTCCATCTATTCAATTCCCATGTAATCTTTTGAAAACTTTGGACTCGTGATGCTGCTGCAGTACTAATGATAACCGACCGATAATTTCCGTTCATCTTTTTTTGTCCATTCGACTCTAACTAAAGTCCAGTGATCGCTGGAATGTCTTCCGTCGATTGCCACAACACTATCTTGCTGATAAGAAAGCCAAACAAAAATCAGTGAACACACCAAGTATTTCGACAGCTTGCGATCGTAAATCAGGTCGTTTCTGCAGATAGCGCTCACTACACAGAACAGCTGCAGCTGCCCCATCCGAAGTTGGACTAGAATAAATGGTATCAGAGTCGACCCGTTGATCCAGGTAATCAGGATGAAGCGAAAATTGTGTTGGCTCTTTAGCGGTTTCAATGGCAATGTTACGGCTTCATTGCCGTTCATTGTCACACAGAGACTGGTCTGTCGGATTTACAACAGCTACTGCAACTCTAATGCTTTCTGGCATTTGAAAAGCATCCGTACATGGCTCTTTTATCCTCCAGACATTTCGCTAAACAATATAGGGCGTTTGTTTGCATATTACTTTGTCTCCAGCGAGAAAGGCTGTAAAAACGAGGTGAAAATCTGCTGGTTCATTGATGAGTTCGAAAAATATCTGGAAGGAATAATCGACATAGCGGCGTATCCAGAAAATTTCAGCAAATCTCATTCAGTATGGAAATATTTACTTCATTCCACACTGAACTTTATTGTTAAGGATATGCATTCTCTATGGTTTGTCACCTTCACTGCAACTCACTACAACTGCGTCCATTAATTATTCTTCATCTGGTAAATATCCTCAATCAGTGACGGCGTAAGCCTTCAATTACATCTACTCGTCTATGCGCAAATACTCGTAATAAGTACCACTGAAATGAGGGAATGAAAAACTCAGAAAGGCTTGTAACCGCTCGACAAGTTTATACAGCGATGATGAACTCATATAGCGGTGGTAATTGTTTGAATGCGAGTGTCAATTCAATCGCTCATTTACTGCACACTTCTTTTGCGATTTTTTGCGGGAAACGCGAAGAATAAACATGACATTAGGTGTTAACCTGCATTCAAGTAGACCCATAAAATCGTAGATCTTCCGAGCGTTTAAGATTTCCTCCAAGCTGAACTCTTTTTGAAACTGGGAACTGCTGAAAATTACCACCCTAAATCTCTGTATGAAGTGAGTAAATTGATGCGCATAAAATCACAGAATTGTGTGGACATAAGGTAGCACAACACTCAATTCAACTGCATCGCCAAATCACAACACAAAATTCGACGAGTGTTTAGTGATGGTGACAGATATTAGAGGGTTCGTATTTGTAGGGCTATCCTGATCAGCGCAATGATATTGGGATATTGCAAACACTCTTTTAAATATCAAGCGTCTATCCAATAGCAAATTTCAAAAAAAAAACCACAAAACAAAAAACAACAGGATTTAGCGATAACATTCAATTCAGCAATTTTCCATATAAAATATCAACACAAAAAAGACTTTGATATATTTAAATGCTAAGTTAAAAACAATTTTTAGGGCACCAAAGAAAACCCACCAGTGTGTCAACGAATTTCCAGTTCCGTTTCCGCAATATTTTTGATCCCTTCAAAAAACATCTTCCAATTTTCAACAACTCATTCTGCTACATGCTAACCCGAAAATTCGCAAACCCGATAGGGTCCTTTAGAGCCTCATGGACTCTTATTTCGTATGTTTTAAGAATGCTCGTTATTCAGGCTACATATTCCTGAGTTATATGAGCGTAAGTAAGCAAAGAGACCGTAAGATACATTTTTCAAACGAATACTGATGCAATGCTTTAGGAATGCTGCTTTAAAAGAACATCTGTATTCGGACTTGTATGGTCGGGCTAGTAGCACTTCTGATGATGCAAAATGCAACTTGACTAAACAATTGCACTTTTTATATTCAAGTTCTTCTGGAGTTTTAGATGTAGTGCCGTTGAGTTCGCCTATAAAGTGAAATACTCTCCGATTTCACTCACACAACTTCTGAGCGATTTTATTTTCGCACTCCTTTCCCCCAGCCTTTCTCCTACTCCCAACATAAATCTTCCATAAGGAAAGAATGATGGTGACGTTAGTCCGTATGGAGGTTGGACGCCCTGTCAGTTTCGAGCCTCGGGGCCCTTACTATTCTTATGATGTTCGTGGCTTTTCTGGAAATTTGCAAGGTGTGCCGGTATTGCGACCAGGATCGCTTCGAATCTGTCGACAGGTCAATCTAGCAGCATAGAAGTAAGGTCCGATTCAATTTTCGTGAATTAAATTCATCAGAACTTACGGGTTGTTAACTGAATGAAGATGATTTTTGTAGGCAATTTTGGCAAAGTGCTCACGCTTTGTTCCTGAAAAGAATTCATTAACATTAACACAAATTAACTCAATTCCACGGAATGCTTCCCCGTTCTCAATTCATATGAAAAAGTCAGTCAACAATTCATTCTAGAATGACTGCGTGGTATGCACTTTTAATCCGATAATGTTCCATACTTTCAAAACATTTTTGAATACAACTTCCGAAGCGAAATGCGCTTCTTCGCCGATTGGCCATCAGTCACCAAAGATGTCCAACCAACGTCAGTTGCTATTTGTGATGGAGCTATTAGACTAAGTGGTCGTTGCACGCAGATGAGGATCTTTTGACGAGATGGTAGGGTGGGGGTGGGGGTGGGGGCAAGAGCTCGAAACTGATATAATTTGGAAAGTTGTAATAAGAGGACAAAATACATTTCAAAAGCCAGGCAGAAACTGCAAATGTATACTTTTATTGCGAGCCAGTCCAGCAATGAGCATACCAATCTGCAGATTTCTCTCCTCTTTGTTGAGTGGATGGGGTTTGAAATCGATAAGGCTTTGGTAACCAATGAAGAATTGAACTTTCGATTGCTGATAGACGAGACCGCTAAGCGAAACAAGCAGAATTCTCAAAAGATAACGCGTTAAAAGTAAGAATGCTTTTTAGACAGCACCAATGAACGCAGAAACACTAAAGTCAAATGAAATCAGTCGCAAGTCCTCGAGCTCAGGACAGTGCAGCGAGCCGAAAGCTGTTTCAGGGACGAGCATATTGGACGTAAATGTTCTATGAGAAGTGAACTGATCGGTTGAAATTAGGAAGCGAGGTGAGCCAAAAGGCAGTTAGATCACTTTTGCTATATGAGGCATCCGATCAACGATTCTACTTTAATGGTATGAGCAAAGCGACATAAAGAAACGACGACCCAGAAAGATATATAGAAGGCGAGGTGTGATACTTCGGCTCAATTCGCTGAATTTTTAACGGAATTAGTGAAGTTATGAATACATCTTCCATCCTCAGACTACGCTAACGGTGACCAGTAATTCATAATCGAGACTAAGCGACAATAGGACATCAAAACCTGTTTTGGAATTCAGTGACCAGATCGGATCGGCAAAGGAAAAGCAATTCACTTTTTTTCCAGGTAGAAACGAATCCCTGAACCAAGGAAAGCTTGTTCCGACTCGAGTGAAATGTTGTCAGCATTTCATTTGAGTCGACTTGCGGTTACAGCAAACGCAATCTGAACAGAGCAGATATTTCACTCAGCCATGAAAACTCCATTACCATATTTCTCCATGTGCTCTTTGCCAGCATTTGCGAACATCTGTGCCGTGATCGGCGCCGGGAAGAGACCGTATGTTTCAGCCATCACTTCGATGTGCTTCTCCACCGGTTGTGCCCGTTCATCCATATTTCCTTGCATTGCTTCCAGTGAGCCGGGAGCCATCTTCTCGAATCCAACAGCCATTACAACATCAACGTTGCCTGAAAAACATGAAAAGATCAAGAGCTACGACAGTGTAACCTTCAAGCAAAGCCTGTCATAAATTGTCTGCCTACATGTCAAAACTTGTCATTTTGCACGTTCCAGTACGAGTCAGTGTAGAGGAAAAAACTTTCTACAGTACGGGAAAAGGGAATACATAATTCGGTTGAAGCAATGGAAGGTATTCGTGTGTTAACGAATTTGCAGAATTTGGCAAAGGAAGCAAAGAAACTGGAAGCGCAATTCGGATACGTAACAACTATAAAAGTGTTCTACACATCGAAAACTGTCTGTTCATTGAAATGGCACCATATGAGGGAAGTGCACAATGCAATAGAAGCATTCAACTTCAATTTTGGGTCTTTCCCACCTTTGCCACATACGAAGAAATGCTGAAAATGTCAGTATGCTGCAATAAAGTTCAGAACAAAGTATAACTGACCACTTTCGATGGCTTGTTTGCAGAGGTATACACCGCTCGAACCACTTGCGCAAGCATTGTTCACCTAACAAACAACAAGCACTAGCACAATAGTCATTACTCAACAAACACAATTTGCTAGAGCAGTTCTAAACATCAGTGATTTGTTCATTCTCATATCTAATGGTAACTTTTGCTAGTGTATCCAAGCTAGACAGTCGCATCAAATTTCATTCNACATCAAATTTCATTCTTGATCCCCTTATTATGCTCCTCCCGATGACCACACACCAATGATTCACTCGAAACTGCATCATATCTACTGTTTACAAAATTTTATTTGAGGTTTGTGAAGCGGTTAATCTATAGAAACTGTCCTGAGCCCCTCTGCTTTGCCAGGTCACTGTGCCCTACTTAAGCACATAGAAGAAACTGCCACTTTTGTCCGTTTCAGGCTTTTTTCTACTTCCTATAATAGTGCTCCCAATCTTGTGGACATTCCCTAACCTAGTTCTTCAGATCATGAAAACCCTCGGTGGTTGCTCAAACGTTGTAGCAGTGTTGCCTTATGGGTGGGATGGTTTGTCCATCGGGTTATCATCTGCTTAAGGGGTGACATGTGGCCAGTTCATTGAGTTTCATCGGGGGATTGGGCGAATCAGAAACTCCAAAAAACAACCGTTCAAACTCTTCAGCTAATACGATGGTGAGGCTGTCAAAGGTCGTCAAATTTATAGACCAATGAGACGTACAATAAAACCATTTTGCACACGTCGAAGAACCCTCATTTTTGCCACATTTAATGAAAGTCAGTTAGAGTTTTGAACATCAAGTGGACGAGACCAAGAAAAGTACGAAAGCGCTATTAGTTCGAAAATTTGATTAAAAGGGAAACTTCTTGCAAGGCTTAAGGAATCAACTAGCTCACATGGAAGAAGTCATCATCGCGGAGAGCTTGTAAGGAATCATTTGATTGCTTCATCGCCTCGCCCTCCTCCCTGCTCATTTTCTCTATTTTTCTGGGTTATGAGAACAGCTAACGAGTCACTGTCTTCTAAAATAGTCTTCAGGAGTGGGCACGTAAGGTGGAACAGCAGAGATAAGGTGGAAGAATTTTTCCACCCTTCATTTCTTACTTTCATTACACCACTGATTAGATATTTTTTGAAATACTGCATCGCACCTCCAAGTTTTCCGATGATCTAAGATGATGACTAATCCATCTGATTGAAACAAGGATTCGATTTATTAATTTCTGCTGCCCTTAAACCACCATAAAAAAGCTATTTGCCAAAATTGAAGGGAAAAATCTTTCTAAATGAGTTAGTTTTCAAACAGCTGCATACACACAGCAAAAACTTACATACATTGAAGATGGGGATTCCGGTGAGACCGACATCGTACAAAGCACGCTGACCGCAACACGTCCCTCCATAAAGGTAGCCAACTGTTGCGAGCTCTATATCCTCATACTTGGATTTTGCATCCGAAAGCGCCTTTGTAACTGCAAAATTCGAAACGCAATCGTTTCTGTTTGTGGTAAGTAAATTCCGGTGCAGTTGATGCAGATGTGGTATATCAGTGCTAGCTCACCTTGTTGACCTGAAGCACAATGGTATTGGATTTCTGTTTTATTGCTATTATATTGCCACTTATGGCATCCACTACTTGATGGCGCATGTTTTCTGGCACTCTCGACTAACAGCTCTCAACAACCTGGCATAGGCGCCTTTCGCGCTCAGCCCAGACTTTAACAGATGGCAGTTTTTAATGTTTATATCACGATGCGCTCTTACAAGCTAGTGTCATGACTTTCCGAGCATTTGAGCACATAACACGGCACTCTTGTTTGGCGCAACGCAACCGCCATATCAACTTCCCATCATCGTTTGATATCAACTGATAAAATCGTCAAGAAAAACAAATAACGCATTTGCTCATGAAATTATTGTTAAGGCAACTTCCTCCTCCATATAAGCCTCTGAAGTTTGGTTATAAGACGAAAGAAAAAGATGTGCAAAATTTCGAGTTAGCGCCAGTGAAACAACCAACCTGCTTCCTTAATCATATCAGTATAGTCCCAATTCGGAATTGAGCGTGGCTTCACAAACTGCAATAAAACATTTGACAATGATCTAAAAATGCTTTCACTCCATTTTATTTGAGAGGCATTCAGAAATCTTTCAAATAAGAGATAGGCGGGGAACGGGTGGGGAGGGGGTGGGGGAATAAGACTTCAAGTAGCGACTTTTGCGCCACTTTCTGTTTTGTGAACATAAATCGTGGGTGATGTAGCATCAGTGGAACAGCCAATAGAGAATTTCCCGCTTAACCCAAAATAAATAGTCGGAAGGTTAACCTCAAAAGTGAGGGTCCGTTACACTTGATAGTTCAGCGTGGCTGCATCAGCGAAGACTGGCCATAAAACTACGGAACCCATAAAAAGGTTGCTGGATAAGTTTTGTTCAAGCAGAACCGAATCTCCGAAGCCTCAAATGAATATGAACGTTCGTGCGAATACGAAAATAAAAGAACTGCTCGAATGTGTAAATGCCCTATTAAAATCTTATAATCAGTGCACTTACCTTTGTCATTCCGACGCCGATGATGTATACCTTTGGTTTCGTCATTCCGATCGTGGATAACCGAAAGTTCGAGAACGTCAACGCTTAACAAGGGAAGATTATATATGGAACCAACAAGCGCAATGAATGTCAGCCACAGCATAACACAGCACGTTTTTTTTTTTTTTTTTTAATTAAAAGACCACTGCATCTCTTACATATGTCCTTCACCGGTGAAAATATATAAGAGGTGAGAAAGAGACCAAAGATCCGCGAGATTCGTTACTCGAACGACTCATTATTTCGGCTTCTTAGCTGTCGATGTCGGGAGGAAAATCAATTATATGATGCATATTACATATAAGTGGAAAGGAGTTTTGAAAAAAAGGATTAGAAATTCTAAAGGCAAATTTCGTAATATCCAAAAAAGGTTTCAAATAAAGCAACGAAGAAATAGGGAAGCATTAGTGATGTGAAAAGCACAGAGAACGACCACCCAATGACAATTCCTCTTGAAAAGGGAACACGGAACGAGTTGAAAAGCACACCTCAAGTGTTGGTACAATACCGGTTCTACAAATACGCCCATCACATCAACCGGAATCATCAACTGCTACCAAATAATAGGACATGCGCAATGAAACATTCGTATCTCTGAGGTGCAATTGATCAGCAAATCCCGTGAAAGTGATTTGATTTCAGGCTGGGAAATTGCAAAATAAAACTTCATCGCATCTAAGTGCATGCAATTTTTTGCAATCTTAAGTGCCTAAGGTCGGCTGTAATTGGTTTACGGACGAAGTCATAAACCTAGCAAGCAGTTCACCTGAAGTGCAGCTCACATACACCAAATTTGGCAGTGTCGGTATCAACGTTTTCGGTGTTTAAACTATCGGTCATGCAAATGAACAGCTACGCAGGGGCGTATGTGCCCAAATACGACGATGCCATGATGAAATTTACAAAGCAAACTCGTCAGCATGCCTCGAGTTATATGAATGGACATCGTGATTATAGGATGGAGCAAGGAAGAGACGTATGAGACGCTATTCATTATCCGCTAACAGCTCAGTGATGTCCATATAAGCATTTCAATAGTGTCAACCAGTCGGATGAAGACGATGAACTTGCATTTTGGACGTACATAAGCACGCTTATCAATGGTACCTTTTGTTTTCATCTGTGGATACACGATTCTGGAGGTATTTCATTAAGGCTAGGAGAGGGAAACTCCGAATAACTGAAACCTACGTCGCCAGCAGGCCGGCCACCTGGCGATGTACTACTGGCCACGGCAATATGGAAAGCAAGAACGCGGCAGACTGCCAACAAGATGGGGTTTGACTTCTACATGGCACTGCTAGGACGCGGCGAGTTCAGGATCGAGAAAGATGGAAAAATTGCCAGCTGCATCGATGAAGACAACGACGAAATCGATGAAATCACAGCTGTTCAATGTGATCACATCATCAATGTGATGTGATCGCCCCACTCGTTTTTCCACAACTTCTGCTATTCGCCTTCCAAGGAAAAATTTTAGCAATATTTTTGCCCAAATCGACGGCGCATTTATAGGAATCCCTTTCCACTGCAAGCATGAGCACCTTGTTGACGAGGTTATGCAAAACGTTTAAAAGCGGCAAAAGGCTCTGCCAACTTAGGCTCATGATAAACCAAAGTGAAGACGGCACATCAAACAAACACATTTCCTCCCACAAAAAGCAAACATCGTGTGCGCAAAGACGAATGAAGACGGTCGTGTGGGTGCCACAGGTAAGGTCATGGGATGATAACTCCATCGTGGGAAGAATCGAAATTTCACGTTTTGGGGGGCATAACTCATTACAATGCGGGTGAACTTATACCTGAAAAAGTCCTACGTTTGGCCGCTCTCGAGAATTTCTCAAGAGAAACTAAAGCACAGAACGGCAGGCTAGTCTGAATCCACGTTCTCCCTCTTCCCTCCCCCCGTTCCATCACTGAAAATGACCGAGCAATGGCTTGCCTCATGGAACAATGTGTGAGGGTTAATAATCACCGAATTAGGTGTTGTTCGCTGAAAGTAAGAAACAGAAAGATAGGAACATCGACACCACGCCACACACCACCGATCTCTTAATGGCGCCGCAACATCAAGATAAGGTACACACAAGGACTGGGGAGTGTATTAGCGACCAAAACGCACTATCGTCGAGGCATGTTCAAACGCGAGTTGCAACTGATAGGGCAAGAAGACCCCATAGACACCGAAAAGGAGAGCGAGGTGGAAACAAACAGCTGAAGACGTTGTAAAAATTTCTGAGCAGTGCGGTCCCATTTCGTCAGTCGCCACTAGCCATTGATGGTTCGACATCATCGCCCCATCTGATGAGAGGGGTCCTGTTGTGACGTTAATTCTTCCTCTAAAAAATTTTGGATGAGCGCAAAAAGATTGATGATTCCCTAGCTAATGGCACAGATGTACCAAGTCTTCAAGTTTCTGGCATAATATTCTACCAACCTTTGAGTACGACGCGGAATGTTCTACCACTCATCCAAGCATCATGCAAAATATTTTCCCACTCCTTTCGCCACCACAAAAACAACTCCTTATGTAACAGACAGAAGTATGAGCCTTTCGACGTTTGTACTCTTTGAAAAAGAGCACAAAAATTCTGATAATTGATTTTGGCCATATCGAACTGCAAAAACGCCTACGGATGTGATAAATAGGCATAGATTAGGATGATGGGGTTTCACCACTCTGTCACAAGTGCTGCCATATATGTCCGCTACGGTTGCACGTGAGTTGTGGATGCAAAGTCCCGAGATGCAAACGTCCTTCCGGGATTCCGGTTCCGTTCCCAAAATCTTCTCGAACAGTGCTAAATATCAATAAATGTCAACATTTACACACATTAGGCCCGAGCAGCTGGAAAACAGCGCAAACATGTGCTCGAAAACGAAATGTCATTTGCATATTTTGGCTGATCCCTAGCAACATGGTTTTCAAATGGTTATTCTATTATATACAGAAGACCAATTATTTAAAGCTTTGATATACGATAATTTTCTTTAAAAGTGACCAAGATCGATGAAACTTCAAATATAAGTTACTGGCCGGATCTATTCCTTGGGATTAATGGGCAACCAGATTGGTCGAAATTATTATAAAAAATGAAAAATGCATAGTTAGGGAAAAATCATTTTGTTATGTTTGAAAGATTTCGGATTTTTTCCTTTTGATAGTTGGTTTTGGTGTGTATGAATTCCTGGGATGGTTGNTATGAATTTCTGGGATGGTTGTCTGAAATGTGCAAATAAATCCGGGAATTTCTGGATTTCCATATAGATAATTGGAAAGTGTTTTTACGGCACTTTTTTCCTAAAGACACGCGTGGACTTTCATAGGACCTTTGCGAAATGCCCGTCTCGTGCCATTTTCCCGGAAGGCGATAGAAGCGCGACAGAGCGCAGCATTCTGCGTTCCGGATGGGTCGATCTTGATAACCGAAAGACTGATTGACTCCGCGAAGCAGACGCCGACTTTTTCTGCTACAGAGGTGCGTACGGCCAACGATGAGTGTGGACGCACAGCCGCACCAGGCGCGGCACTGCGAGAACTCTAAACTATACAATACCATATCCCTGCTAAGGATGGGCTGATGTCACGGCAACAAGTAAACCGATCGAGCTGAAATTTGCTTTCTTTAATTCAGCATTCAATAGCCTGTGAAAATATATCAAAAGTTGAAACAGGTGACACAACCGGAACCCAGATTCGACCTGCCGAAAAACTTGAAAACTCGATTTTTAGGATCGTCGATCCGGCTTCTTTCGAAATTCCCGAGTGCTGTTTTCGTTATATCGAGGGGACCTGTCGAGATATTCTCAGCCGTTCTTAGGTCATATCGATGCGTTTGTGCGGAGCCGAGATATGGGACCAAATTTTTCGATCGTTGGGGGAAATTTTCGGGAAATTTTTTTTCTCTTCGATTTGAATGACCTCTGTATCGAACGGTATAATTAAAAGAGCTTATCACAATCATGTGCAACATGGAAACCTTCGAGAAAGTGACAAATTTGGTACCGCTAAGAAGAAGAATTTTTATATAAATGTACTGAAATTGGTATCAACGGGGTAGAAAGTTCGACGAACACTTGCCAGCTTGTGTTGCGGTTTGCTTTGTCGGATTGAGCCGTTAGAGCTGAGATGGATGTCAATTACTTGTATTAGTTCACTGCTTGTGCTGGCGGATGAAGGCGCGCAGCACTGCGCGCACCTAAACTATCCGAGGTCATATCCCGCCTCCGGATGGACCGATTTTCACGACCTAGGTGCAAATCGACTCCGCGTAATATATGCAACCGTATGGCGCATAACTTCCTGTGAGATCCAGGGAAGGGAAAAGGGGAAGGGTGATATCGAAGTACGAGTCGATAGCTCAGTAAGACTCAAAAACACGATCACATCATCAAGCGTTTCAAGCTTTATTGATGAAATCTCGTTTGCTGTCACAGTAATCACAGAATAACAAAATTGAGCACTCATTAAACAACAACTTCAAAATCAATCATCTATGAAAACAATGCATATAAACATTTGTAACGAATTGAGTCAATACGAATGTACAAACATGAATTTCATTAAGTTACATTCAAAATCAAGAGTGTTCCCTGTGCACCATGGCAGATTCAGCCACATCTTCCACAGCTGGGAGCAGTTCCCGTGTCCTTGGAAATGGCTTCCGGCTGGCCGAAATCCGGAAAACGTAGAGCCGTAAATTTGGGCTAAAGTGGACAGAACGTGATCAGAAAATGGTAGTGAGCACTCTAAAACCTATATCGAATATTGGCCGTTTGTTGCAGGCACGTGAGAAGAATTCAAGCAGCTGCCATTAAAAGTGTTAGCACAACAGACGTCATTTCCATACGATCGGGAGGGAATCGAAAGTCACATCAGTGACGCGGAATACCAGTCGTATTAGGGACCATAAACGATTTACAAACTGCATATTTCAAAAAAAAAGAAACCTCAACTCCAAGAAGCAACATAAACGCCTCAACATTGACCTGATCACTAATGAAGCCGGCTGACAGAATTAACGGGCAACATTGAGAAGCCGATGTCGCTCTAGGTCTGGTTTATCGGATCTCTCTAGTAAACTTGAAGTTAAATGACTGGTGTGCTTCAAGCTGTCTCGAGTGTGATAGCGACTCCCCAATTTCGGGTTCGGACTTTTAGGACGGAAGATGTGTGAGGAACGATGAAGGACGTATCGGCTGTATGCAAGACTGAAACGCGGGAACTAGGTTTAATGTTACGCTGGTACATGCTGTCACAATGCTGTCTTGTCACCGAACACCTGTGTCAACGTTCAGAGACGGATGAAGCACCACTTTCGATTGGGCCTAACTGCTGTCTGGGAATGCTTTCCCCTAACCCGATAATTCGTAACAATGATCATTTGCTAATCAAATTGGGCTGTTGGTCTACGGTTATGATTGTGGCGGTAAACCACATATTTTAGTTATCGTAGACTCGACATCTGGGCTTTCTGGAGGTAGATTGGTAAAAAATTGGATAGACTTTGGGCTGCATTTGAACCCTTAATTGCTGTAAGTTAACCTCAATTTCATTAGCTAATTTAATTCTNCGCGGAATACCAGTCGTATTAGGGACCATAAACGATTTACAAACTGCATATTTCAAAAAAAAAAAACCTCAACTCCAAGAAGCAACATAAACGCCTCAACATTGACCTGATCACTAATGAAGCCGGCTGACAGAATTAACGGGCAACATTGAGAAGCCGATGTCGCTCTAGGTCTGGTTTATCGGATCTCTCTAGTAAACTTGAAGTTAAATGACTGGTGTGCTTCAAGCTGTCTCGAGTGTGATAGCGACTCCCCAATTTCGGGTTCGGACTTTTAGGACGGAAGATGTGTGAGGAACGATGAAGGACGTATCGGCTGTATGCAAGACTGAAACGCGGGAACTAGGTTTAATGTTACGCTGGTACATGCTGTCACAATGCTGTCTTGTCACCGAACACCTGTGTCAACGTTCAGAGACGGATGAAGCACCACTTTCGATTGGGCCTAACTGCTGTCTGGGAATGCTTTCCCCTAACCCGATAATTCGTAACAATGATCATTTGCTAATCAAATTGGGCTGTTGGTCTACGGTTATGATTGTGGCGGTAAACCACATATTTTAGTTATCGTAGACTCGACATCTGGGCTTTCTGGAGGTAGATTGGTAAAAAATTGGATAGACTTTGGGCTGCATTTGAACCCTTAATTGCTGTAAGTTAACCTCAATTTCATTAGCTAATTTAATTCTATCTAACCAGCTAATCTTATCACTGATAGCTGACCGAGTTAGCTGGCAAGAGCGAACTTTAAAATAGTCAGTTATCGCTGTAGTGCAATGCTCACTCGATCCCACCAAAGTGAAACAAATTTCATTAGTGATCGCNAAGCAACATAAACGCCTCAACATTGACCTGATCACTAATGAAGCCGGCTGACAGAATTAACGGGCAACATTGAGAAGCCGATGTCGCTCTAGGTCTGGTTTATCGGATCTCTCTAGTAAACTTGAAGTTAAATGACTGGTGTGCTTCAAGCTGTCTCGAGTGTGATAGCGACTCCCCAATTTCGGGTTCGGACTTTTAGGACGGAAGATGTGTGAGGAACGATGAAGGACGTATCGGCTGTATGCAAGACTGAAACGCGGGAACTAGGTTTAATGTTACGCTGGTACATGCTGTCACAATGCTGTCTTGTCACCGAACACCTGTGTCAACGTTCAGAGACGGATGAAGCACCACTTTCGATTGGGCCTAACTGCTGTCTGGGAATGCTTTCCCCTAACCCGATAATTCGTAACAATGATCATTTGCTAATCAAATTGGGCTGTTGGTCTACGGTTATGATTGTGGCGGTAAACCACATATTTTAGTTATCGTAGACTCGACATCTGGGCTTTCTGGAGGTAGATTGGTAAAAAATTGGATAGACTTTGGGCTGCATTTGAACCCTTAATTGCTGTAAGTTAACCTCAATTTCATTAGCTAATTTAATTCTATCTAACCAGCTAATCTTATCACTGATAGCTGACCGAGTTAGCTGGCAAGAGCGAACTTTAAAATAGTCAGTTATCGCTGTAGTGCAATGCTCACTCGATCCCACCAAAGTGAAACAAATTTCATTAGTGATCGCTCAAAAATATATGAAACACAGTTGCTATAAGGAGCGAAAGAGGCTCTCTGAAGTAGCTCCTAATATGCCTCATTATTAAAAGTGGAAATTTACATAGAGACCATAAAGAAATTGCATAAAACAACTGTACAAACAGATACTTCCGAAACAATTGCATATGTAAAGCGGAAACTGGGATATCACAATGACTGTTCAAGCTTGGAGGTGTATTCAACAACTCTTTGAAATGGGTGGACAGTGAGATGGTGATCTCGGCATGCTCGACAATCTATCAAAACCTCATTCCACGCGACACCCACCATATTCACTATGTGCATTCTGCTTTCGCAGTCAACCGACGCAAACTTTCAGATCTATTTATTTACGTGTGAACTTTTCGTTTGTATATTAAAAACATCGACACACCTGGGAAAGGTGAGCTAGAGAAGTCTTGTTAATATTCGTTTCAAAAACTGTACTTGGCTTGAAGAAAAGCGCCGAGTCATGACTTTTTTTTTAGCGAGAAGGTCATAAATTGATATGGGAATTCTCTATGAGTTTAACTTTGATGAGTTCGCTTTTTGCCTCTCGGCTTCTGTCATGGATTATGAACGTAATGTTAATAGTGTCAGACAACAACTCTACAACACTGCAGAGCCTCAAATTCATCCAGAGTTTGCATCACTCTGATTCCTAAGAAATAGTAATAAATATGGCTGGTGAGTAGGCAAGAGAGGGGGGGGGGGGGGGGGGGG
>JAARMF010002516.1:0-26810 GCA_022844705.1 Toxascaris leonina
GACAAGTTTCATCAAGCTGAAGGATATCATCTGTGACGTGAAGACAGCGCCATCCGTAAAAGAACTTTTCAATTCCACCGTCCTTCCTGCACCGGCTGTATGGGTGTGAAACGTGGAACACCACGCTCGCTGAAGAAAATAAATTAGCGACCACTTAGCGAGCCATGGAAAGGCGGATGCTGGATATCAGTAAACTACAACACATCGCGAATGAAGACTTGCGTTCTAGATCTGGTGTAAAGGACATCATTGAAGAGCTGTACAAAAGAAAACAAAGATGGGCTGGTCATGTAGCCAGGGTGAATGACAACAGGTGGACCAAGCGAATCCTTGAATGGTACGCTAAAGAGGTCAAGCGGTAATGTCGTAGACCGCCAACAAGATGGGAAGATCCGTTGCGACGTCTATATGGTGTTGCTTGGACACGGCCAGCTCATGATCGTGAGAGATGGAAAAATTGCCAGCTGCATCGATGGAGAGGACGACGAAATCGATGAAATCACAGCTGTTCAAGGTATTGAAAGTATCACGTTCACACCCCTTCCCTTTGTTTTCCTAGCCCTTTTCTAGCAGATGGCGTCAGTGCTTTTATCATTTTGCTTTTGTGTTAGCAACCCAACCATCTGAATTCATATGGTTTGCCGTACGACAGGTATACAGCTGAGTCAGCACTCACACATTTCTAAATATGCGTTTCCGCCGCTGGAATTTTCACAGCCTTTAGAATACGAAACCCCCTCATGCAATTGTCAGCAAATAAAATTACAATCGCGAAAAAGGGTATCGCTGAACAATTTTTCGAACTCTGCGCGAACAATTTCGGGTGGCATCGCCCATCGGTCTTCCCCCAAGCATCCAGCTTCAACCTAAAGCTGGTGTTCCATCACTTCAGGATAATGTACGTTCCTTGTGTTCTCTTGCCTTCGGGAATAAATTCATCGTGAACAACGCGTCGGACATCGAAAAAATGTTTTTATCATGTCGATGGTCTTCTTCAACGAAGAGCAACATCAGCTGGAGTTCGACAATCCTTGAAACGCTTGCACCATCCACACATTTGAGTTTAACTGAAAGCCTAATTCGCGAGTGTTCCTTTCAATATTCCAGATCCTTCCGTTGAAGGTTCCCAGAATTCAACAAGGAACTTCACAGTGACTCAATGCTCATCTGCAATGCAACACTGGATACACCTCATATTTTTGGTACGAAGGGATTAGTTTGATTACCGGGCTAAATAGAGCAGTGCAGAGTTTGTCAAGATATTTCCAGATTTCGCGATTATGTTGGAGCAGGACACGCACTCGGCCAGTAGCGCCTTTGTATCATACACCATCGCACAGATTGTTCAAAATCGATAGTCGGTAGCTCCAGAAATGATAATCAGGAACAAATTGACTATTTACCAGCATTACAATTTGAATGACATATCTCTTGCAGCTAAACTGTGTCCGCACGATATATGGACCAGCCCATGGATGCACATGCAATTGAATCGTGCACCTAGATGAAGCCGGCGATAGAAATTTTTTTGACCGTCAACAAACAGCCGTGCTGAAGTGATAGGCTGGCTCACGCAACGCTCTCAAATTTTTACACTTGGGCAAACAAATCAAAGTGATACAGCTGTATCCGAGGGGCTTCCGAAGACCTGGATCGGAACTTAGCGACAACATGGTAAGTCAGAGGACCCGGGATCGCATCGCGATGCAGGCTTACTCTTGTGATTATGAAGCAAAAGCTACTTCGCAAAAGCGGCGATTACGCGGAGAAACAGAAATCAAGCAACACCACCCCTTTCACTTTTCCATCTTCTGCCAAAAGAAACAACAAAAAGAAGCAATGAACTGCCAAAACGAGAAATAAAGTACAAGCAACGAAATTAACAGGATTATGCTCCTACCACGCCGTTGGCCGAGCGAAGATGTTGGACACCATCGAGTAATGCTGCATTGTAGACCAAATATCCACCGCTTCCTCTTTTTCTCCACGCATCGTTAGCAATCAGCCTAAGAAACAAGTTCTTCTTTGACTCCTCCTGATCGATATATCACTACTCAAAGCTTTTCAGAAGTTTCACTGACTTCCATCCACCTCCCCTACTCCGGCAGATCTCCCACAATACGTCTTTTCCAGTCACTGCACTCCTCACATAAAAAATATTATTTTTTAGCAAGTAACGAACTGAATTAGATCGTTATCCAAGTGGAGGATCCATGCTGTCACATCTGCTTCACTTTTCCAACCCGTTCCTCCCTCAAAGCAGCTCGTAAAACATTTCTGAAATTGCGATACAACGTGGATAGAATAAAGTGAATGCGATTGCTCAAAAATTCCACGTGAAAAAAGACCACATATCTGCTGAACAACACACAATCAACCACAAGCATCTGGCAGCCCGAGGTCACTCATACTGAAAGGAATGCAATCTGTGCACATATTACAATTGCATTCCTTAACCATGCAAAAGATGCTCGTGAAATGAACATTGTCTTCAATCGGCGTTTTTGTTCAGAGGGCACGGAACATTGGGCACGGTGGTAATCGACTGTGCAAAGATGCCGCCTTCTGATGATGTCACATGCAGCAACTGCATGCGGGATATCGACGCAATGAGTTATAAACTGATGAGGGTGATGTTACAGCTACAAGCCATATCATCACTCGAAAATATATTTCGGACGTTCCATGTGAAAATTAATATTAAACATTACAGCTGACGATAAACGACGTACGCTGAAGAAATACGATAAGGAAAACCAACATCGCAACTTATCGGCCAAAAATTGGCGAAATGTTGCAAGAACACCACCGAATTTAAACACTTTAGAGCGATAACAAACAAAGAGGCGGAGAGAATATTCACAACGACAAGCGCTGACCACGCAGCAGCACTTCACAAAACAGAACCGAAGCGAAATCAACGACAATGTCTGACCGATTTTGCAATTGGAATGAAAATCGTCATTTAGGCCAATCGGTATACTTTTCAAAGAATCAAACAGAGGAAGATTATCATTCACGACTGTCAGTAAGAAGCGGATAGAAGCTACGAGAAGTCGAGTAACAACATATTAACATTGGTACATCATTTATGCAACTTTGTCCACTTTGCGCACAGCCGCACAATTGCATTTCCACAGGGAAGCAGTGAAGGCAAGCCTACTGCAGAGGAATTCTCAAGGGTTTTCCACCGCCCAGATTCTCTTGTACCGTTCGAGAATGTGGGACTAAATCTACTCTGATTTTCCTCCCTTCCCTTCTCTTCATCTCTTTCTCCTCCCACCTCCCTCCTCCTCATCCACCTAGTTATGCGCTAGAAAGCAATTGAACAGATTTCTACAGCAGTCTCCCGCAGACATGATTTCAACCATGACCTCGTTGGATTTTATGTGCGCACTGACAAATTGCCAAAAGCGGTATAATCTGGATACAAATCACCAAGGTCTCAAGTTGGATTTGTCGCTGAGATGAGACGCATCACTGCTGAGCTCCTTCTTGAATTTACCTGGCTTTACCTCAACGAACTTTGAGACGGTCGCTTGTCCCACGTACTTCCAGCTACCACAGAGCAGCTCATGTATGGCGCCTATGGGTGCACCGTGTGACACCAATAGTAGGGTCGCACCTGGAATGCTTATGCAGTTAATTGAGACGAACATGCTCCAGCAACCGCTTCACTCAAAAACTGCAGCCAAGCATTAACGGGAAATAAGCAAACGTATGAAAAGCGTCGTTGCGTAACTCTGAACGAGTTAACTGAAGGCGCCATCAATACTTCGGAAACTTTGAAGAACTTTGCACGCCTGAATTTCTGTCACTGCGGAATAAAAGAGCCCAAATTGAAAAAAAAAATGACGAGAGTTTTAAAGCACAGTCTTTCACACCGATGGTTATTATCGAAGATGTCAAACCCTAACTCCATTCCAACATTTCCAAACTTATACTTTGTCCGTTTCAAACGCCGATGATTGTTGAAAATGGGTCGTGATAAATTTGAAATTGGTGAAGTGCAATGATGCATTAATTCAGGATCCAGAAGAAGCAAATGCACATTTTAGGTTCAAATATAATCGGAAAATGGTACGATCATCCTACTTTTCATCCCAAAAGACTTTTACCACTCTTCAAAAATAAGGATACTATACAAACACTGTGTTCACAGCTTCAGACATGATACAACACAACACTATGTTTGATATCAGTACGAGCACAGTATGAAAATATTACACGTTTTGGTATGATAGCATCACTGCTCTGGAGCATATAATGAGCTCGAGACTGCTCGCGCTGCAGGTGTTCGCCTTGCAACTTTCCTGCTAAAAAGCTAATGTAGCGCAGACGCCCTGTGAGGCAAGCACGCACCAGTCACGTCGGTGCGCAAGTGACAAAGTGATCACATCTAATCTTAGATGCCTCGCACCCGCATTAAAAACTTTCGGTCAAGTATCATTTTTGGTGGCCAATGCGATCAGCCATGGGAAATGGCTCTCAAGAGATCGTTGTTGTTGAGACGAGGTACAGACATCTAATGTACTATGAAAAGGCATATTTGCTAAAATGATTCGTTGCGTATCACCCGAAAATGGAAAGAAGCAGCCCGAAGCGGTGCGACATCGAAGGCGGAGATGGGGGTCAAGGGAGAAATGAGAGAGAAAAATGGCCCCCATTCAGTCACTGGCGAAAAATAAGCAATGGTGCTTCCCCTCCCCCGTTCCCAAGCCCAACTAGAATAATCTGCAAAGCAAGAGTTCATATAATCGAGGAAAGAAAACTAAACTGAACCTTGGACCCTCATCTATTTTTTGGAAACTACGCTTCACCTCTCTCAATAAAACGGAACCAACTACCTGGAAATTTCTCGGCGAGTCCGTCGAGAGTCTTTTGCACTCTTGGTGTGCATGCATCATCACCATAACCCTCTCGTGGCAATCTCCATGGCATTATCGAACTATAAGATGTGTCGACAAGCGGATATTTCTGCTTCAGAATTTCGAGGCTCTCATAACCTGGGGGATCTTCACAAAGATAAAGTGCCTGAAACATCTCACATCTTCATAAAAAGTCAAAAACAAAGAAGCTACAAAATACATCGAGAGGACGACTTTTTATGTTCCTCACGCGGAACCCGTGAAATATAAATCCATAGAGTGATTACATAAATGCCCAATAACTATGCAGCGTCCCACAGGTGTAACTTCATGCACGATCCATGTCTCTGCATGCAACACTGCTGCCGAGGAAACAACCTGGACTGATTTATCCCTCACTTTCCCAATGAATCCTTGCTCGGCAATCACCATCCTTCATCAGAAGCAAACTCATGAAACGAGTGTACGAACAGATGAAAATGCGGCAAACGATCAATACTATTTTCTTTTGAAGTCTACAAATCAAAATTTGTAGAATTGTTAAGCTCTAGTCCTGAAAACACGAACAGCGATACTATTTTGCGGCACTGTCTAGCACCTCCGGCGATCCAGAAGCCACGTTGAACCTTTTCAAACACACACTAATCCTTTTTCGCAAAGTTCTGCTCTATGTATGTTATTCAGACTTGTTACACAGATACCTGTGCGCATGTTCTCTTTGTAAGGGACGACGGAGAGCACAGAACAGAGCGAGTAATCAAAGAAAGAAATCCCCCCCCCCACCTTACCTCTCGTTCTCAACGCTCCATCCTTCCTGCTTGCACAGTGAGGTAAAACAAGAAGTTCTCTAAACGTGAAAAGGACAATAACCACATCGGGGATGCTTCAATGTTTGAAAGGCTGCTTTCTGAAAAACTGTTCACTGCTCTTCGAATTGAAAGACAATGAGCCGAAAAAAATTCCTTAACATTCTTAATATCCGAAGTTCTTACTAACTTCGACTAGTCCTGGCTCAACCTTAATGGGTATACTGCGATTCCGTAGAATCCGCGTCGCCGTTTCGAGGCATCGATCGAACGGTGATACAACGACATGATCAAGTTCGATGTCTTCGAAGCGTTTTGAAACCTCATCTGCTTGTCCTTCAAAGTTTGAAGACTTACTATAAGTAGCGAAGTTAAAATCACTGTAGAACTTACGATGACAGTCTCGAAGCTTCCCGTTCCTATGCTCTTCTTACCTTTTCAACTCTTAAATGATCACGGCTGGTCGAGGAACAATCCTTTTGTGTCAATTCATTCAACGTGATGAGCGGATAATCAGCAGCACTGACAGCGGAATTGAACTGCTTAGACAATAATAACGCTTCGAATGTTCGGGGAACTCTAGGCTGAGATGCACTGGCTCAATGTGCGATTGGAGCAGGAGCAGAATACTGACCCCAGAGAAAGCAAGCCCGTTTGAAGAAAACATTTGCTGCAATTCCACGATGAAACAGCATTATTCGGAAAATCTGTTCAAGTTCTGGAACAAATTTCACCATTCAAGCTGGAAAATCACGGAAACAGATGTGTGTCCGGTTGCATGAAACTCCCTCAGCCCTTCCCCTTTGGACAGTTTAAGTAATCAACACCCGCAGACACGTCTTAATCATCTTAGCACCTTCATGTAGCCTAAGTCTACATATTACCATGTATATAATAAACATTTCTAAGCACGTAACTTCATTTTCACACATCCCCTTCATCATATCTGTTTTGCATTCGTTTCTAGCTACTTCTGTGAGACGCAACATTGCGGCACTACGTTTATGTTCACGCATGTGCCGTTCTCACTATTTATACAGTGCACGCTGCTAAAGCATTCCAATGAGACGCGTTCAACCATCGCCTGTCGATTAACGGCGCACTACCCGTGGAAAGCAACGCCTGCACACATACTTCAAGCAAACACAGTCCTATCTACGCCAAACAATTTCGAAGACAAATCTTTTGTAGAAGGACTTTGGAGAATCTAATTTCATCCCGAAAGGTCTTCCAAGACTCTAAAGCTTCATTCAGGACCTCGAAAAGTTACCTTTTCCGAAGCGTAATGGAAGCACTTGCCCTCCTCATTTCTACTATGCCTTCTGATCTTTTGCATCCAACCAGTAATCCAGCACCACTTTCGTACAGTAGTATGTTGATGAACAGTGCGCAGTCGAAGCGCTTCTCGCGTTCTACGTAGTCGGCCTCCGATTTATCAAAAACGAATCCAGGCTTGCAAACCTCGACAATGCTCACTTTCGGCTTTTTTACTGCCAATACAACATAACACTAACATAACATGAGATGTTAATTCCAAAGCTTTTAGTTCTGCAAGGAATAAGCTCGGCCTTTTCATAAACCTATAAAAGAGGTGAATTTCTAGCATCTCAGACGACTTCAGCCCTTGATTAACGACGAATGACCTATAAGAAAGTGACAAACTTTCCTTTACTTAGTAGAAAGAGATAAATTCTTTGGAATTTCTTACAAAGTTTAAGATAATCAGGTCTCACAATAGTTTTCTACTCCCTAATGTCTTCATCAGCCAGATGCTGAAGACTGAATTTGGCATGAGTGAATGGTTTTTCTCCCCCTCCTTCGTAGTACGGAACATTGCTACAATCGTCACAGAACTATTTGGGACTAGAATCGGTATAAGATTGAGTGGCAACGGCAAAAATCGACACATTCCAGTGATCACCTAGAAGAGGGCACAGCAGCGAGCTCGGTCTCGCAGTTTGTTCAGAGCAACTAGCCATTTCAGGAAACAGATATATACTTCAGTATCGCTAAAATAAATACGGCATCCAAGAATGGTGCAGAACCGAACTTACCTTGACCACGCTTTGATAACGGTGAGTTGTCGCTTTTCAGCGAAGAATTTCCTCGCCATGCCGAGCTAATATTGTCTTCACGTTCCGCATGCCGTACCACCCAATACGTCATTCCAGTCATTTGATTATGTGTGTACTTGAAGTGGTGCACCACAAACTGATAATCGCAAGCCAGAAGGTGCTATAAACACAATATACTTCATGGAAAGCACGAAGCCAGCGTTCTTCGAGGACGAGGTGCGCACCATGGTCAGCAATGAATGAAAAAAAGAGGACGAGGATTCGATTTGATAAATCAGTAGCGCGACTGATTTTCTTCAACTCAATCGCCCCTACATATTGAAGTTTTCAATCACAAATGTCGGACGGCGTTGTTTGTAACGCCGCAAACAAGCAGGGAGGCTACGGGATTTCTGATTCTTTACTAAGCACCACTAAATCATTTCTGTTGCACTGAAGCTCTATGCGATAGCGACTGGAAAGTCATCGCGTAATCGGCAAACTTTGAGTGGCAGCAAGCCTCAACAGACTTGCTGAATCGTTGCTTGTCGTCATATACATAAAGGATCTCCGAGAGAACTTATCAACTGAGTGACTGAAACATCATCATCCGTTGATGAAGCGACCATCGATTCTGCACGGTAAAAAGCAATCTTTGCGACTAATTCTGAGTGATTGAACGGCTGGGAATGAGACGCTCAGCGCAGAAGAGTCCAGTATTCCACAAAAACATTCAGCCTCAACGTACTTTCCAATCCAGTGAAATCCCTTCTACTCGCTGAGTAAACGATTTGCGATTCGGATGTGACTGTTAATCTTCATCGGAAATTGGAGTGTTCTGATGCGTTCGCAACACGTTCTAGAATTACCAGTTCTATATTACGTGCAAGTACTGAAAGTTATCGTAATGCGTGAGTAACCTACTGACGTTCAATTGCAACGGTATCGTACGACTGCTTGTTTGTCATATTTAAGTCCAAATGGTTCAAATTGTCCAGAAATATCTCGCTCACACAGCTTTTTGGAAGATATATCCGTGACATCTCGAACCCGACTACAAAGCTTTGCTAAAAATCTGATTCAATACCATAAGAAACAGAACGTTTACGCTCAACTTGGTACTCTATTTACTGTTTACTGAAGTATAAAAAGTTTCCTAGATATCGCTCTGAAATGTATTCTCTATTTCGTCACACCTTTTCAGTGTCGTCGTCTCAATCTCCCATCACCTCGTGACACAAAGTGCGCCTGTGCGCATATAGTCATGCTTCTTTGGAACAGTTCAGCAGCAAGTATTGCAATTTCCAACTCAACTGTTTTATACGCCAAATTTGATATCAGTGGCATCGTCGCTTTCCATTAAGAAGCATTGAGGTGCTCATATCGGAGCTAATCTCGCTGTGCACATCGTCTCTTCTCATATATTGGATGCATCCCGTGTGAACAGCACAGCATCATGTTCCGCTGCATATCATTTAACCTTAGATATTTTCTTTGTTGATGTAATTCTGTACATGATTCATGTTTGTCTCCTTTTATTCCATGCACTCGCACTTTTACCTGCTCCAGATGAATAAAGCTTTTAGTTGCGAAACAATTGCTTCCTCATACATGATTTCCTTTTCTCACCTCACATTCCCTCACAGATCCCACACTTCAATCTCGTTTCCTTTGTAAAGCAGCATTGAGTGATGCAGTGATGTAAGCAAATGGATCAGCGTACTTGACCAACTTTGCTCGACATCTGCTTTACCGAGTTCGCTCCTTACGTCATCATGAATAGTAAGATATGCGCAATTTTTCACATAATCGGCAAGTCGTACAAATTTCCTGCAAGCCGATGTTTCTTCACTCATGAGCCGGTTGGTGCAAAATTGAATCATTTGGTGCAAAAGTGATCGCCATTCAGCCAGAATTGCGAAGATTCCGGCAATAACTTCATTCGAAGTGAGAACACGCAAAAGATGTGGCAAGGCATTTATAGACAACCACGTTGACAACACGCCACTACAGGCGCAGATCTCAACACCGCAACCACCTCACTCGCAATCCCAGCATCAATGGCCCTCAAGCTGAAGCCACCGAATAAATAGACACACGCACAGAAACAACGCTGCCGCAGCATGCCTTGCAGATTAGCAAAGACGCATAAAATGATATGTGGCTCTACTATCTAAGCAATTGTTTGAAACCATTCTTACGCCTCAAATCCTGGATGAACGTTTGCCCTGTAACATCGAATTCTCGTTCCGATTAATTAGAAAGAGTCTGGGAAGACAACTGGCAGTACAACTGCTAGATTGATATGATCATGGGGCATCAAGGAAATATAAAGCAACGCAGATTGCCAGCACACTTGCCGTTCACTCCCATCACATCTTTTATGAAAATGAAGTTCAAAAACAGCATGAAAGTGCTAACAAAACCCCACGCTGCTACATCGCATCGACGCAGTCAATTCCCCAACGGCTCTTAAGGCGAGAAACTTAGGTAAGCATAGTTGCAGTTAACGTTGGCACACCGGCTTCGAACCTCGAACGGAGCTGCGCTCGTGCTCGCGCGTCCGTACGCACCACTACCGTACTCTGCACTACGTGCAAGCCATGATCGATGCTCATCACAGAAACTCAATAGCCCGCAATGCAAACGTGCCATTTTTTATGCACTGATGGATTGTGAATGCCAAGTGATCGCACTATGCAAAGAACCAGCTCAATTGAAGCACGGGAAGTGTATTTGTCTGGTCGATGCCGCTGGTCGCCTCTCTAATCCGCACTGATGCCGCCGATGTCGTGCCGCTGATGTTGCTGTTGTTGGTATTGCTATCGTTGTTGTGTTGTTAATGTTTGTTCTTGTAGTGCTCGTTGAAGTCATTTGTTATTGTTATTGTTATCCTTGTTGGCATTAATGTTCTTATTGGTATTGCTCTTGTTACTGTTGCTGTTGTCTTCCTTGTCATTGTTAGTAAAAATTCCAGTTTTCCCGCACCAACCACCCCACAATCACCTCATTGAAAACAGTACTACGAAGTCGGCTAGCATTGCAAAGCCGTTCATTTCCACAGAGCAATAAATTTTCATGGAGAAGTTGAAGTGGAAAGAGATTTGATTCACATTCAGATTAAGCGTTTGATTGAAACCTTTCTATGTAGGTCAGACTTTTGATCTAACATCAACGGTAATTTCGCATGTGGGGCTTAATTCCATTCTATCGCGACCATTCGCGAAGTACATAGAGTGAAATCGTAATGTGTGATTGGAAAGCTGCCCAGGAATAGAACCAGCCACGGGATAAAAAAGAGCGTTTCTAATGGATTAATGTAACAAAGACTGCGCGTCAAAAAAGGGCAGATTTCAAATGAACAAAGAAAGCAGTCAAAAAAGATCGGTAGTTTGAATCAAACAAAGGCTATTATGAGCCACCAAAAGAGGGTATAAGAGGAGGCGAGAATTCGACCCCCGACGGGCGTTATTTGTGCGGCGGTAAGGCTGGGGTCGCTTTGACGGGAGTCGAGGGGTCAGCAATTTAGCTGAGTGAACAAATGCTGAGTCTTCATTTCTATTGGTGATTCGCTAGGGGTCTGCTGGATGCCCCGTGTGTATTTGTATGGCTGTTGCTTATGTTGTTCATTGTGTTGTTGGTTTTGTATTACCGCTCGTTTTCTTGCTTATTATATCGTTGTTCGGTGTCAGCTTACATGCCTTATGAACATCGTAACTGCGACAACTCGATTAAACGTTTAATTACCCAAGTTTGAGGATTGTGCGCACAACTGTCAAAAGCGCAACTCGGGTAGCTCCGCTGCTGAACGCACGGAGCAATTGTTATTGGACGTACTAAGTGGCCCGAAGCGGTGGCGTTGCTGGATCGCAAGTGGCGTTGCCGGTGGACGAGTCGGTGGCCGTGAAGTATCAGTGGATGCGTCGGTGCCCGTGAAGTATTAGTGGGCGAGTCGGTTGCCGCGAGGTATCAGTATCAGTGGACGAGTCGGTGGCCGTGAAGTGTCAGTGGACGAGTCGGTGGCCACGAGGTATCAGTGGACGGGTCAGTGATCGTGTCGGTGGCCGGGCAGGGGTGAGGACTTTGGAGCGGTGACCTACGGCGAGCGAAGCGCGACAGGCGTTCAGAGGTGGCGGTCGAGGCGTCAGGCTGACCGGGAACGCTGGCGCACAGAAGGCAGCAGATCGGTGGAAAGCAATAACCGCAGGTTTTCTTGTGATACCCCTTTCCCCTTTGACCCTTAGCTACTCAATATATATTGCTGACTTCCTCCCAAAAAAAGGGAGAAGTCTTCACAAGGAGTGACCAAACAAGCTAGTGAGCAGCTAGCGATCGGCTATTGCTCAACGATTGGCTGAGTGACCAAGCACTAAGTGTTAACTGAAAGCGTTCAGATTCTCATGAGGAGTGACGAAGCAAGCTAGTGACCACTGCTGACTTCCTTTGCTGACTTCCTCCCAAAAAAGGGAGAGGTCTGCATACATTCCAATTACCATCTAAACCTTCATTGGTCCACCTCCATTAGAATACCCCAGGAATGTTCTGAATGGGATCTGCAAGCATCATCTGCAATGCTTCAAAGTGAGCAGCGGCTAGAAACCTAGACGCCTGTACAGAAGAATATAAATTCGCGGGCGTATGATTACCCATTCAACAGTTATTACAAGATTTGAGGACCTCACGAACAGTGTTCAATCAGACGACCGCTGAACGCTTCAGAATTGCTGAAACTGTTAGCTTTCAAGCAGATATAAACCTAAAATCAGCCAACATCGTTATGAATCGGCTATAAGCAGTCATACACTACACAGTAATCGTTCTGATGACCGTTGATCGCATGTTACAACTGTCAACCCATCCTCTGAGTGACAATTCCCAGCTACTTTCAGTGATCACCTTGTAGAACTTGCATTAGATATAATATTATGCGGCAATGAAATCTTTTATTACCATAGTAATTGAAGGCAGGTGAAATACATCCACACATCTTTGGAACAAAAAACTACATATTTCCTCATCTTCATTTCCTCACCCCATATTTATGTCCATTGGAAATATATACAATGCGATGGAAGGTAAGTATTCTGAGGCAGCATTATGTGCCAAGCCACACATGTGCCATTTTTTTAAATTCGCTTTTTCCCGTCGTTGGTAAGGGGAAAGGGAGGTGTTGTAAGGAGGCATGCGGCGTTTATTCAGAAGCAAGTATGTGATCAATACCCGAGGTTGGTTTGCATAAACTAACTGTCATCCATTTCTTGCAGTTTCCCCAATTACACATTGAACCATTCTAGAAGCTTTCAAAATGAAAACACCTTGCTGTTCAACGTAGCTGTATCGTATAAATCAAGAAGGAATCCGGAAAAAACCAAGATGTATTTGCGTGTGTATACGTATAACAAAGCAATTTGGATACCACATCCACTGAGCTGATTTTTGTGTGGAGCCATCATTCGGCATTCTGAATCCAACTCTGGAGAAAGAATAGCATGCTTACATTGCACGCTATCGGGTTTCTATGATGAGCATCGATCATCGCTTGCACGTAGTGCAGGATACGGTAGTGGTGCGTATGAATGCACGGCAACGAGCGCAGCTCCGATCGCGGTTCGCAGACAGTATGCCAACGTTAAATGCAATATACCCGCAGTAATTAGAAGACGGTCATCTCAACCTTCGAAGGATTTGTGCCACAAATAAGACGTTGCACATGACATGAAAAATGCAGGATCAAAAGTAAGCAAACATCAAAACAAGCGCACCTCCTAATCCGATCTTCCTTGAGTTCGTGACGCCCCTTTCCCACGTCATGAACTCAAGTTTTGGAAAAAAGGATAAGTGCTACAAGTTTGGCCGTTGTTTGACGAAAACAGCCCGAAGAAGAGAAGATATTGGCTAACATTTAGATTGCTCGTTCAGCAAGTAGCAAAGCTGATGGTCCATGGATTTTGGTGATGCAGGTGGGATGACGCCACTTCCAAAGAAATCTGGAGCTCCGCCCCCCTCCCCCCTCCCTTCATCTCATGTGGCACAACTGCGGAGGAACTGCGTGGACTCATTCGGGACAGCGAACCAAGCTGCAACCTTGAGTATGCGGTGATACCGTAACTTGCACTGCTTTTAATGCTGGCGTGGGGTGGAGGAATCATTTGGGCATGAGTTAGGAAGTACTAGAGCTTGGGAGGTGGTCAGAATTTGCTAGAACTGGAGAAACATGGGGCCACAAGGCAGGACGGTGAACATCAAACATGTGGAGATATTGACGATATTTAGAATGAAAGCATTCAAGTATCGCGAATGTGGTAGTGCTGACAAAAAGCTGAACCGAGATGATACACATACTAACAGCATACTGGGCGGCCGTCTACTCCCCTCAGGGACGACAAGTCAAACTGAGCTAATTTCGGTCTAAAAGCAGTGAGATTACTAGCTTCCACAATGTCAGCTGGTAGTTGATTCCATAGGCGAATGGCTCGAAAAGAAAACGAGCTTAATATACCCGTTTTGGTCGAAAATCTACGTCGTAGCTGAAAACGACGAAATCGGGAGCATATGTTGAATGGGATATACGCAAAGATGCTGTCAAACGGGATATCGCAGCAGCCATTCACTATCTTAAAGCACAAGTGGAGATCAAATTCAAGTCGTCGGTACTTTAGACTTTTCAGGCCGAGAATCTGTAAGCTTTCGGGATAGGAAGGAATAACAGAATCAGGAAAGGCCTTGCGAAAAGCAGATCTTGTGTATCGTCTCTGCACGCTTTCAATCATTCCAGCGTCTTTATCAGTGAATGATGACCATATCTGAGTGCCATGTTCGAGAAGAGGGCGGCAACAGACAATAAAAGCAAGTGTTCAATGCAGGGTGGTTTAGCGAACGTAATATACAATTAGCCACTCATGATGCTTTTCTTGTCACTTCTCTACAGTGAAGACTCCATTCGAAGTTTGAGGTGACATGCAGACTTAAGTCCTTGATAAATTCTTGCGCGTAAAGCTTACTCCCATTTAGACATAGAGGACAATCATGATGAAAGTTCAAATGAAGTACACTACTTTTTTCTTCCGATTTGCGCAATTGCCAAGTTTGCGACCAACGTTCTAGATATGTAAGGTCTTTCTGAAGCTCGTAATGGTCCGCAGCAGGGTTGCTAAGTGAGTGATAAATCTTAAGGTCGTCCGCAAACAGCCTGCATGTGCTCGACAAGCCACCAGATAAATCATTTACATAAATGAGAAAGAGTAAAGGACCAAGTATGCTCCCTTATGGAGCTCCGCTGGTAATAATGTGAGACTGTGAATAGCATCCACCGATTTTTCCACAAACTTTCGTTGTGATAAAAAAGATCTCAGCCATTCCAGAAGTTCGCCACATATCCCATAACTTTTAAGTTTAATTAACAATTTGTGGTGGCAGACTGTATCAAAGGCTTTAGCATAATCAATGTAAACCACCTCAACCTGCTGGTTTTTATTTACCGCGGAATGCCAGTCATGAAAACAAGATATCAGCTGTGACAGCGTGGACTTTCTAGGCAGAAATCCACATTGAGCAGGACTAGTCAATGCGTTTGAATCGAAATGGGACAAAATATTTTCTTTAACGATAATTCCCAAGACTTTACATATTGATGAAGTCAGGCTGATGGGGCGATAGTTTTGCACCCCGTTCGCTGGAGCCTTTTTTACTATAGGTGTCACAACAGCCATCTTTCATTTTGATGGTAGGGAACCAGTGACCAGAGCGTGTTTGAATATATAAGAAATTGGGTAGCATAACCCTTCAGAGGCCCGGTTTATAAAGTACGAAGGTACCGAGTCTGGGGTCAAGGAGATCTTATTGCTGAGCTTTCTAATAGCTGCGGTGACTACATCACAGCCAAGAGAAACCCAATATAATTTTTTAAACGCATCTTACAGGAAAGACAGGTGCCTCGCTATCATCAGTGGTGAATACTTCAATGAAGTAATTTGCAAACATTTCACATTTTTCCTGGTCAGTGGTGATGATCAAGTTATTTTCAGTTTTTAAAGCACAAATATCTCTTCGAGTGCTGAGTTTCCCACTTATATACTTAAAGAATGATTTTTTGTTGCCAGAGCATATGAGGCGCTCTTCTCGGTTCTTTGCAAATTTTGAGCACTCTTTTTCAAATTTCCTGGCACATTTGTTGAAAGCTGCAAAGTCCCCAGGAAGAAAGCTGTCACGCCACATAAAATGCTTTTTGGCAGCCAAGCGCTGCAAGTGGGGAGGACATCTTTTGGCTTTCACCCGGTTCCTTCGCAGAGGTGTGCAGCTTTCAATCACAAGATATACAAATGATAGAAAGCTCTCATAGATTTCGTCAATATTATAGCAGTTGTTGAAATAGCTATCCCAATCAAGATTTAAAAGCATTGAATTGACCTTCTCCCAGTCTGTTCTACGGAAATCAAAAGAAAGATAGGTTGGAGGAATGCTTCTTTCGCCGATAACTTCGAAACAGATATTACAGTGATCGCTAGTAGAAAAATTTGGAAGGACCTCCCATTCCGAAATCAATGTGCGGTCGTGGCATAAAAGAAGGTCCAGCGTGTACGTGCCATGGGTAGGGTCGGAGATTAGATTCAGAAGGCCGGAATTCATAAGAAAACGATCAAACGCCGTTGTCGAGTGCACGCCAGGCTCCTTGGGGATCAGTGGATAATTGAAATCATCAATAACAACCGAAGGATATTCCACTGCGCACCACTCAGAAATTTTCTCAAGTAATTCAGCAGATTCCCCTGTGCTCACCCCAGGCCATCGATAAACTGCAATTAAGCGAAAGCAAAAACCGTTCCGGCGAATGTAGTCTACGTACAAAGCCTCGCAAAAAGATTCAAATGCCTTTGATACTACGCTCGCATAAGAAATTTCCTTCTTTGCCAAAATGGCCACACCACAACCTTTAGTTCCATTGATCCGGTCGCATCTGTGCCAAGAGTCAGAGTCGTCTTCATTTAGCCAGGTTTCGCTTAAGACAACAATATCTAGAGCATCGAATTCAAGCAGGGCATTGAAAGAGCTCAATTTATTCTTTATAGAGCGTTCATTAAAGTACATGCATTTCAAGAAATTGTTTGTTGACGAAGAGGACTCTGAGCGGAATTCACTTAATTGGGGGGTGATGGAGAAGGGCGAGAGAGAGAGGGCGAGATACGTGCGCAGCAGACTGACATATCCCCACCTCTTCTTTTGCTGTCGAGCCATGCCGGCTGTTTTTGGGGATCCCGCTTCTACTCATCACCCTTCCACGGTAAATGACTGCAGTAGGATCACTTTTTCGGGCCTCACGCAACTTCGCACGTAACTCAAAGCGATAAGACGGACGCACATAAACAGATTTAAAATTGTGATTTGTTTTCAATTTGTGCGAATTTCGAAAAAATTGTATGGGATCATGAGAATTGTCAAAGGTTACTTTGATCGGTCGTTGACGTCCGCTCGTATATGCTCCCATTCGCTAAACCTGAGTAGGAACAGCGTCTACGTCTAGCTCGTCCAACATCCGAACGATAGTTTCCTTCTCCGCTTCTCTACGCTCATGTGGCGGATGCTCGGATTGCTCCACCAATCCCAAAACGAAAATATTCAGAAGGAATAATATGACTTTTTGACGACGGGACGACATGTAGTGACTGTTCACCAGCAGCGGATGACGTTGTTGTTCCAGCTGTGATCTTGGCGAGATCACTGACGATACCACACAGGGTAAGCATGATAGGCTGCAGCGTCTTTGTGAAGGCCATCGTAAGATGTTCGGCGATACCACTTAAAGCAGCCGTCACTGCCTCATTTACCATATTCGCTATCTTCACCTTAAGTGTTTCGTCAATAACATGAGGCACCTCGGGATGGCTCGCGAAACCTTTCGCTTTAGTTGAAGACGGATTAGGAATAGCGAGCTTGGTTTTCGGCGACCCGGGTGGGCTGATTTGCATGCTGCCACTGTTGGTCGATCGACGTGATGCACCCTCCTTCAAACGTCGCTGAACCACCATGATGTCACAGTCGGAATCTGGCCCTAGTGTAACTGAGGTGTTGCTTGCACTATACCAATGTCTGCTCTGAGTTTATCTGGTCATCCAGTTTTGTCAGTTCATCGTTTCATATAAGGTCGGTTATACGTGGGCTCCAATCGTGCTGCTTCTTAGTTCTATCCTACTGAGTCACGTTGTTCTCGGACACCCTCATCGAGACGAGGGTGGCGGATTATGCCACGACCCCAGTTGTAAGCGGAACAACGGTGGATCGACTCCTCAGTATCCGGTGGGCAGGAGACGAGCTTAAGCTGTAATCCCTGCGCGACCTCACAACTTTGAAGCGGAAGTGGGAGCGATATGGAGAGATATTTCTCTTTAATGAAGTTACTGATGATTGCATGAGTAATATGTAAAACGTCATTACGTTCAATATGCAATATTTCTGTAACAAGTGTGATATGCGGTCACGATGGTGAAAGGTGCACCTGGTGGTGATGCTTATGCGAGTACTGATGACGATGACATGTCGAAGCTGATCATTACTGCGATTCTTAAACTCTGTATCGCTTGCTGACGAAATGGACGCTATAATGATACTGCAGGCTTGCAAGCGTACGTGGAGACAGAAGAAGCTCGAGAACAAATCTGGTCTAACCGTTTGAGCAAATATTTGGTGCAGTGAGCAAATATTTAGTTCGGAACTTCTAGAGTTTTCTGCATACGCTGATATGGAGTCGAGATGAAGATTATTTAATGTTTCGAATTTGCCTGACGTCAGCGATCTGGTTCCACATGACAGGTACGCTGTGGATCGGGGCACTATTTTATATTTGCTGCACGAGCGCGATGTTGCCGGTGTTCTGCTTGGCGATGGATGTTCGTATCATTCAGAAGAATAAGAGTGGCCTCGCGAGACCTGTATTTTACAAATGTCATGACGCAGTGCAAATCGTTGCTGACGCTGGCAGAACTCTCAGCGATGAAATATCTCTTTCCGTTGCGTGCCTCACTTCTTAAAGCACATGTTTGATGGTACTCGTTATCTGCAACCACTTTTCTGATCCATTTCTTGAAATCTTTTTTATTCCTTCCCCGTGGAAGAGTGCAATAGTCACTCTGATTCTCGAAAAGGCGCCTTCAAATGAAATATCCAGAAACTTTCTAAAAATTATTGTCATGCTGATTCATGACGGTGATTGATCGGGATTCGTTCACAGTCGTTTTGACACAACCGATTCAGTCTAAACCAGTTTGCTTCGTCAAAGGGAAAGTCAGCAGTTCCTGAATTGTTGAGGTAGCGCAGTGACTGAGTTTTCGCACTGTATGATCAGGTTCGAATTGATGTTGTATATCTCGACTACTCCCGGGTATTTGATACCGTGAGCTGCGAAAAACTTTCACTTGAGTTGTCCTGTCACGATATATTAGGAAAGCTTTTGCCTCGGATTTATTCCTTCCTGAAAGCTCGCAACTTTCGAACTGAAGTGGAAGATTCCCTTCTTCAATCACACGTATCATTAATGGCGTTTTGCGAAGTCGTATCTTGAGCCGTCACTTATTCCTAGCGCACTTGAATGATTTCAAAAATGGTTTATCCAGCAGCTGCAAGTTTTTCCGAATATCTTGAAAAAGCTGGCTTCTCGATCATCGAGATCGCATTCTTAACTTTTCCATGTTTGCTTCCGGGCCTTGAGAGTTCTTTATTTTGCTTGCGAGGTGTAGCTTTCACGGAAGTAACACAGCAACATTCGATTGGCAATGGCAGATTGTGTCCAAATTTCAGGCTAGTTTTCTTCCATGCTAAAACATTTTTTTTTTTTTGTTTTGAGTCAGGTTGTACAAAAAGTTGCTTGCTAATCAAACAAACAGGCGAGTTTCCATTTACGGCACTACTGCTCGATTGCAAAGAAGATGGATGCATCCTGAAACATTGCTGCCAGGTATGGCCTCAGGGCTTTTACTTTACTAAAACAGAACGCACATAATTGAGATTTCATGCCTGCATTACCTGCCTCACCTAGCACATAAATAAATATATTGTCAAACATAAGGTCACCAAAGGGGGACGTCTAGCTAGACAATTTAATTGTCCTTTGAAGCTCAAGTCATTCCTTGTAGTGGTACTGCTGCGCAGTAGCATAGGATCCGCTTTCAAATCTGCTATGGAAGATATTGCACATAACAGGCCCAAAATGACCTGACTCGAAGAAATCTAGAAGAAAGTAGCTGAAACATTCAAAATATTATGTAATCGCATGAATTTGAACTGCTCACATCCCTTTACTTTCATACAATTGACAAAATAATTAAAGTGAAGCTCCTCAGATCCGAAACTTCAGAAACCTCAGAAGGTTCTGAGGTTTCCGTATTCTAAAAGACGTGTTTTCTGAAAGATCGAGCCTTAGGAAAAGAATTCTGGAAAGCGGAAATACTGCTATACGAGAAGAGTAATTAGAGTCGCGAACGTTCTTCCCTGTTTCAAGGCGATTTTCACAATCCAATACAACTTCAAGTCCTTGTCGTCCTATGAAAAGTATGCGGCGGATATGTACGTATTTTTGCGTGGCGAATATGATTACTTCGTTCGGACTCAAACGTCGTTTAATTCCCGAGAACTGTTTGTCCATTCATTTGAGTGTGAGCACACTGCGAAGCCGCCAACTGAACAAAATGTTGCAGTCCACTAAAGCTGCAGCACATCGACACTCCTCCGTTGTTTTCGACGTCGTTGCACTCCAGTGGAGTAATTCGTCAAACGCCACTGCGAAACTTTGTGTGCGCAGAGCTAGTCGTCTTCGACGTTTTTTTTTTGATCCGGTTAACTGCCGTCAGGCGAATGCTAAGCCATTTGGCGCCTAGCTATCAGACCTATTTATGCCTCTTGCTCACTTTTTGAATGATTAACTCCAACAGGTTTACTTTCAGTCAAATCAAGTTCGCTGAATACCTTTTATGCTCAGTTCGTAAAGAAGTCTTTCTTAATCTGACGCTTCCGTTTGGATGTGAACTTTTTCTGCTTCATAACTACAATTCGTCGTTGGTTCACTG
Organism: Toxascaris leonina; assembly: GCA_022844705.1. Taxonomy (NCBI): domain Eukaryota; kingdom Metazoa; phylum Nematoda; class Chromadorea; order Rhabditida; family Ascarididae; genus Toxascaris; species Toxascaris leonina. The sequence continues at coordinate 20,781 of JAARMF010002516.1, forward strand.
TGTTTCATTTGGGGTGCGTCTGTATGCTTCGCTTCAATCGTTTTCGCTGCGTCATATTCTTTGTGTCAGCCGCTTTCGTCAATGAAATAATGTTTGTGGTGTTGACTGTGGTCGTACAATCGCTACCTGCACTCAGCAAAGAGTGATTATTGAAGGATAGCTGGACACGGGATCTGCTGCAGAGATGATCGAAGTTGCGGCGTCTGCCCAGCAAGACATAAGCGCATGAAATGCGTGCCTATGTGTTATGTCCTAAGGCTTTGCTTGGTTATAGCTATGAAAATAATGGCGAAGAGCCGTAAAAAGTCGATAGTACGACACAACCCGGTGAGATGGGCCAGTTGTTGAGGCGGTAATATAAAGCCGTTAAGACTGACCAGACGAAAAGCATATATATTGCGAATAACTGCAAGCAAGCTTGTGGTCTAGGAACCAGGAGTGATATACGGAGGTAAGGCTATAAGTGTGTGCTTGAAAGGTCGTGTAATATTTTTCCTCTGCTTGCCACACTGTGCAGTCGTTGCGAATAATTTCTCACGAAGTTAGCAAGGGAGCAAATCGCTTGCGAGGGCAGCGAATGTTTCGAGATCGGCTACTATTGAGATTGGAGTTCACCTACCGACAGCTCATGTTTACAAGCAGCTTCAGCCGGTTGGTGAGCATTCTGGAGAAGTGCCGTCACAGCAAAAAGACCTCTTCTCCGTCGCCTTCTGTACCCCTGACATTACCACCTTCCAGTTGCGCCAGACCTACCTCCCCCCACGGCTTTGGTCTCCACGCCCCCGTTCGTCGCCTTATAGCCTTCAGCCCTCCGCGTTGCCGCCGCCACGTTCTGCCAGATGTATCGCCCTCCGACGCCATGACGCCACTACTCAGTTATTCTGTTATTCTTCGGCCTATGAACAAGTCATTTCTTTTTGCACAGCACTCTTGCTCATCACATATAACGATAAATGGAACAAGTTTAATTCCGCATGGCCTGCTCACTGTTCTCATGTTGATAAAGGTTTTCAGAAACACATACACAGTGCATAGAAACTGAATGCGAGAAGCACTCAACACTCACGACTTTTTGATTATACTGAATATGTGAAAAAAGTTGAAGTTGCGGGTGACAACGTAAGGATGGTAGAGTGTTGAGATCACGTTGCACCAATGAAGAGAAAAGGTTCGACAGGGGAGACGAGCAAACGTTCCTTTCTCCGATGAAGATGAGCGAAGAATCGAGAGAACTCTTGAGTCAGCTACCAAAAACTGCATTATGTTTTGCACCCACTCGTCCAATATCGCCGCTTCATAGTAAAAGAACAAATCATATCACGCTTTTCGTCACTCAGAACAATCTTACAACTCCTGAATGATGAAAAACCTATGAACTGACCATGACCAATCAGAAAAGTTGCACAGTGAGTAGGTCTTTCTCCGCCTAGCTGTTCTCGTTATCCGACCCGAGTCTTATTCCGCTGCATCTTATGATCACTTTGTGCGGTATCGTAAGAGACATTAGAAGTTGTGAAATCTCGCACGTTGCAGTAATCATTTAGAACAGTCGGAACTCCTTTTTGCTCCATTCACCACTTCACGGAATCCTTTCATTTGGCACATTAATTGCGATGACTGTCTTGAGGAACGCTAGAAAACTCTCTAAAGAATCCTTCGTGGCGACGTTACATCTGTCGACGTATGTGTGCATTCCTGTCTATCCTGTGATTTCAAATAGTCTACCACAAGAACTGCAAACGATAAAAGTTGCCGTCTTTAATCGAATCCGAATGTAACCTAGTGAAGTTCAACGTCGTTACCATCTTTTCATCACTACATCTCCTAAATGGGTTATAGGAGCATGAATGTGATACCTGGTTTGCATATAGAAACACGTTTTAAGTATGGCGTAAGTAGTCGGGTGTGGATCGAACGAGTAGAGAGTCATGTCACAAGAGCAGGCACGTCATGTGTTTGAGCAGAGAATCCAACTGTGGTTGAAATACGCAGAACTTTCGTACCGAGAAACTTCACTAGAAAGCCGAAACTGCGAATCTGTAAGGCCTTGATAGACAGTATCGTGTTGGATCTTTTGATGCGCTTTCCCACTTATTAATACAACCATGGGAGGCGTTCATCAAAGTTCTGAAAGCAAGTTCTCATTGAAAAAGCTTCTCAAATCCGTCAATGAATCTTCTTTGTTGAACCGCACCCTACAAGCCTTTTTGCTTTTTCGATAGCGGAGTAGTCTACATTGGAATTCTTTCGAAGAAAACCAGTGAGCTGTTAAAACGATTAAGCACCGTCGCCAGCTCCTTGCCATACATATGCAAACGATGCAGAGGACGATTCAAGTAGTTCTTTTTTTGAAGAATCTTGTGCTCCGTGGAAAGCCATCTGGTCTTGTGGTGACAAAAACCAACGATTTCCTTATCGAGCCCACTTCAAAACTAGTCGTAAATTCGGATTTCAGCTACATGAAATGCGAATGCACTCTATCAGGTCTTGCTGTTACCTAGTATCAAATCATTCATGCATTCTTAACTGATCATTCAGTGGAGCCTTTTCCCCTAGCGACCAGGCTAACGCAATCCTCAAGCACCCACGAGTGTGGTTGACCATAAACGAAAAGATATCGAGTTCGGTTTGCTCGAGGCCGTAATCGATTGGTCAAATGGTCTCAGTTTTGGCTCAGGAGTGCATTGCGAAATTAAAATGGTGACCTCCTGAGAACATACTCGTTGTATGAAAAATCACTTTCGAATGGCATATAAAGTGTTGTACCACAAAAAATATTGTACAAAAGTGTTTTTCTCGATGTGCTTCCAGTGCATGGCCAGCAGCATTACAGTTTTGATTCTTTTTATGCCATCGCTCCTCAAACCTTCCAAAAAGGCTATTAAATATCCTTCACCCTATCGTACCTCAATTTGCGGCTCAACCAAACCTTGCAAGCCATCAGCAGTAAAATTTGCAACCTTCCACAAAAGATTAAAAAACGAAATCCCCAAATCAGCAAAAGTGAATGCCTGATCAACTTTTGCTAAGCGCTTCAAAGAGTGGGTAGCATACGTGAAGAAGCACTATCATCATGACTGCTGCCACTTATAATTTCAGCAAAACCTCCTCATTTCTTTCAAGCACTATTGTTTAAGTTTTTCAACACTCTTCAGGATCATGTTGAAGACTTCTGTAAAGCCTTTCGCCAAGCACCTATGAATTCTTCGATCATGCAGCGCCAGCAGTCACCGCTGTATGGGCGCGTTATATCATAGGGACAGTTTACGTTCTAAACGCACTATTCATGGTTCAAAAAGTTGTCGCCTTGGCATCGGAAATTTATTCTGCACATGGCACGGCGATGCGATGACGGTTGTGTGTGCAATATTAGAGTCCTAAGTTGTCCCCATGTGAGTAGTGGTTATTGCACTTTGAGATGTCATATCGCCGACGTTAAGAATTCATCAGTTCCTGAAAACAATTATGTCCTCTGCAAAGCTCGCTATTCGGCGACTGATCAGAATCGTTGCACTCGATATGAGGCACCTGTTAGTACTGTTGAACACTACACTATTTTGCTCTCATTTTGGAATCCATTCTTTCCATTTCTGCGGTGACATTCATCTCATATTTAATGGATCATAGATTATTGATTGCTCTTTAGCGCTGTGATGAAGGCATCGCGCAGGTGACAGCAATTTTGGGGCACTTCGTTTTCAATGCTTTATGGAATTTGTTTATTAGTTGCTCAGATGTGATAGCGAAATACTCATTTGATGGGCTAAAATATATATCCTTTGCATGTGCGAATATTACAAAGAGAAAACTTTGAGTATGACTGAGTAAAGGAAGTTAAGTAAAGAGGTTACAGAGAGGACGATCTATACTAAAGAGTGGAAAGAGAACAAACACAAATGAATATTTGTGGGGGCAAAAGCACATTCCGCTAATTTCCCTTCTAATCATTTTCTTCGCATAAATTTCTCTCACTTTCAATTAGGAATAATTTTGACCCACATTCAGTTACGAATAATTTTTAGTATGATCCACATTCAGATGACAACTATTGTTTAATGAGTAATGAAAACTTTACGAAAACGAACGCGCAACCCTTTGTCTTTGCGTTCGTCCCCCCCTCTGAAATGATTATATTATCCTTGTATCGACGCAATTTGACATAATGTGAACAACAATGGAACTCTGTTTTACTCCACATCCTTCGATTCTGTTATGCCAGGAAGCTGACTAAAATATATCAGATCGACTCTTTAAAGCACTCTTCGTTCACATGTAACCCAAATCCATGCTTCATACGGGCTATGAGAGCTGCTTATGGGAACGCAGTAGCCGTATCACACTCACTTGCTTTTTTGGCGACTACGCAAATGCATGAAGAGGATTGTTTCCGTATTCATCAACATACGTACAGCCCTGAACTGCTGTAATTCGAATGCTTATTCACTTAACCCCTTCCCACACTGCCCCCTTTTGATTCATTTTCTTATGACAATTACGGATCAAAAAGTGCAGATACAAATGCATGCATGAATTACCAATAGGAAATGAGGGACTCAAATTATCCACGTAGGTCTGCAACGTACCATGATGTCAGCTTTAATGGTTCAGTAGACCAAAACGCCATAACCACTGAATTCGAAGGTTCAAGTCCTCAGATATTGGTACTGCTTATTCCGAATTCAGCAAACTGCCGCAATCGCACTATTCTTCCGAAATCTCTCTCTGATGCGCACTATTCTTCGAAATATAAATTCTTCTGAGGAATATAAATTCGCCGCAAGTGTCTCTACCAGAATTTCATCGGTTTCAACTCTCTATGGAAAAGTGTGAACTGAATGCTGTTTCCAGTTCGTTTCACTGCGGTGTTCTTCGTTCCTGAAATAAACTACTCTCACTTGTTGTTGTGGCAAAAGCATATCCGTCTTATATGCTTTTGCCACAACAACATATGCAATCGGCGAAAATTTATAAACAATCGGCGAATTTGTATAAAATCATGAGTCTCCATTAACGATAATCAATTCCACCTATATTTCATATTCGCTCCCATATTACCTATATTTACGTTGTATTAATGTTTCCTCTAAATTATTGCTGTAATTAAGTGCATCTCGTTTTATTCACCGATCACTGAATTCCGTATGATGACACGCTTTTTTTCATTACTGGAAACAATAAGTACTTGGTGATGAATTAATAACGATGTGGAAAAAACTAGAACAATGGAGTCACATGGACATAGGTGAAATTTATGAATGCAAAGAGAGCTAAAATCGGCAAAAGCGTGATTGGGTACTGAAAGATTCACAAGGGCAGGAGAAGGAAAGCAGGTGAAAACTCTGGACTTGCACAAAAAGGAAAGAAAAAAAAACTTTTGCTTGCAAAGTTTTTGACCCCTGCCAGTTTCTTCTGGAAAAGAACGCAGACGCTTTCCTAGGACATTTCCGATCAACTCAAAAATTGTATCCGCGGTCAGGAGAGATACCAACGATGGGGTGAGCGTGAGAGAAGTGAGCAAGCGCACGGCTGATAGGTAAGAGGAGGCGGAAGGGGGGAGCGACTGGGAGGGGAGATCGATTGCATCGAATCGTTTCCATTATAATGGTCAGGCCAAAATAAAGCAAATATTTGAATCATTGCCAAGTAATCGATACCTGTAGAATAGTTGATTATTTGCGCAAATGACCACGTCAGACTTAATGTGTGTTGCCATGGTGAGGTGTAGTGAAGTGTGAAAAAAGTAACGGACGCACTTCCAGCGCTAATCATGTCTTGTGATGTTTGTGTGTGCTGTCTTTCGAGGGTCACAACTTCTGGTTTGATGTTTACGTGTGCTGTCTTTCGAGGGTCACACCTTCTGGTGTGATGTTTATGTGTGCTGTCTTTCGAGGGTCACACCTTCTGGTGTGATGTTTATGTGTGCTGTCTTTCGAGGGTCACACCTTCTGGTGTGATGTTTATGTGTGCTGTCTTTCGAGGGTCACACCTTCTGGTGTGATGTTTATGTGTGCTGTCTTTCGAGGGTCACAC
>JAARMF010002517.1:0-23533 GCA_022844705.1 Toxascaris leonina
GTGCTTTAAGCAACGCCTGAAGCAAAGCGACGTATCGGCAGTATCTTCTGGCTACCGGCCATAATTCATTATCAGATGTCCATTTTGCATTCCTACGCGTATGTTATTCATGATCTCTGGTCTTTGCTTCTATCATCCTCTTGGTTTTTAAACGCACGGTTATGTGCAACGGTTATACTTAATCATGTATTATGGCTGCCATGTATATTTGTTCTATAGGACATTTGGTGTCATGCTTTCTTTATTGTAAATAACGATGTTTATTATTATTATTATTATTAATATTCCGGCTGAATGTTTTCTAAAAGCGCCTACCTTGCCTTGGAGTTGGTGCGTATATTTTCTCCATAACTTGTGCGCATGTCTTGCAAGCTTTTTGACAGTTGGATTTCATCCAGTATGGGTTGCTTTCACATTCACCCAGATCTGCCCAAAACTGGCAGTAGATATTATAGTTGAAGCATGCTTCGATAGTTGTCGTTGTCGTTGTAGTTGTTGTTATGGTGCTAGTCGTTGTTATCGGAGGTATCGTAGTGCTCTTAATATAAATGAGCGTTTTACTGCACATGCTTGAACACGAGTTGCGAGTAGTTCTTTTTACTCGGTTTGAAAAATGAGTTGTATAAGTTGGGCAGATTTCGTGGATTTCATTAACACACTGAGCAGTTTCCGAATTTGCTGTTGAGTGTAGATCTCCGAATTCCTCCTGTAATAACTGCGGTACAGGTTAAATCTTGTCACTGTTCTAGTTGCTGTTGAGATTAAGGCGAAGCCTTGTTTGTTATATCTCCGTGGCAACATTTGTTATAAAGATTCCATCAGTTTTTTACTTTTATAGCATCAGAATTTGAGCAGAAATGTTTACCGTGAAGCGTGTTATATAAATCGCTGAAGTTCTGTTTTTTGGATGTCGAGATGTTTTTCTGGCGTGCAACGATGGCGTATGCAGATGGGACCCGATTGGAAGTTTCGCTGCCGGTCCGGCAGTTGTTGTTATTTGGCGCTGTGTCGTTCTCGTCGTCGCTATTGTTGTTGTGATGGTCGCCGTGGTTGTTGGAACGGAGCATTTGATGCCAGATGAGATGCATTCTTTCGCTTTCATTACTGCAAAAACAGTGATCCATAGATATGCTCCAGAAAAATGCTTTAGCGAAGCCTATATTGTTACAGTCAACATGTTTCGATAGTGATTGATTGTCGAAGTCTTACTACCGACCGATGCAAAAGTTCTCGTGGTTTTCAGAGTGACAGGTAAATTTCATCTCCTCCCAACTTTCAACGTTTTAGTCAGTTTTATAATCACTACAACTTCCGATCACTTTACGCCATGTTTCGGCAGCACGGGAATGCTGCTGACATGGAGCTGTAACAACCAGGATGCAGAATGATGCTCAAATCTCTTTCAACTTGATCGGGTTTCTGATGGATCCCATCGACTAGAAAGCTTTGGGCATCTGAGGAAAGGTGGTATTTTTGAGTCTAATGAGTAGGTGAATCGTGGGCGATCACTGGAAAAGGGTATCGTTTCTCTCGGTGAGAGCACATGCATCAGTGCCATGATCCTTGTGGCACGGCATCACTTGACAAGACCCCTACCTATCGAACTTACCCCACTTTGCCAATCGATTCTAGACGAGGAATAGCTATGTGGGTCATATCTAAGATCTGTAGCCAATTAACGTTATGGAAATGAAGCGATCTGGCCTGACCAGTCGGTCCAAGCGAAGTGCTTCGTGGTTAATGAGTATCCCAAATGTGCCTTGTTTGTGGTCTCTGAGCCACTTAAACCAGTTTTTGTCTGTTCATATGGACACGACAGGTTGACCGAATACGCTGCAAATATGTCTAGCGATTGTGCTTTTGTTCGATTTGAAATCGCAGTGAGTAGCACCTGGAAAGATACGTCGAATTTGATGGTGATAGCAACACTATTACAAACATTCGAGATGAAATCAAAAGGATGTAGAGAATCCCACAACTGTTCAACTTTCGAGTAGCAGCGATTTTCAAAAAAAACCGCGAGAACCTTTGCACTCATCACTATCGGTACCTTTTATTCCTGCTGTCGACACACTGCTTTTAATATTTGAATACTAGTTCTGAAAGGTAGCTTTAAAGTATTGACGCCGTGAGGGTGAAGTCAACATAATAACTTGATAAACAGCTTGAAGACGGTTTCGAGTGATGGTGGACCGCAAACTTGGCCTGTGTGGCGCAAATGCCGAAAAATGCCATGCAGCTTATCTGACAGCATTACGACTTCACGAGTTCGTTTTGCGAATATCCACTCGATCTCCTTCTTGGGTTTTAATTCATAAGTTTGTTAAGCAAGCACATAAATATCTCTGTAGTGCAAGCAAATTTTCATCCGATAAAGAGATGTATTTCGCAGGGATGAGATTGCTGCTGTACAGAATGTCATGCGTACTATCAAGATCAGATTTTTTCTTGGATTTTGCTCACTGTTAATCGAGTTGTTCCATTTTAGGCAGAAGAAAATCGAGAGCACTTTATACTACTAGCTTCACCATAATGAGTGACGTTTTGATGGGTCTTACTTATGGCCGAATTCATAAAAAGATTTAGGCTTGTAGGCATTATTGGCAGCGTTAGAGGGTCTCAAGTACTCTTTCTTTTTTTTTTTTAGAGAAGTTGTCGTATCCAAAAGTTCAGCGATTTCCATTCACAGAGTCGATTGAAGTCTTTTTCTTTCAAAAATGCGCCTTTATATTTGCTTGCATTCAGGTTCGCGAATACAGTTCTTTGTATTAGGTACCTTGAAAGGCGGGTTCAAAAACGATTGCTAATCGTTTTTGACGCGCTTGAAACGATGCCTGAGTGAAATAATTTCACGTAGTTTTGAACTACTTTCACGGAGGTAATAATGAGGCAGTTGAGATAATATCTGAGGTCATTCAAAGGTAGTATTTTGAGATGATGCGCTTTATAACGCAAGCTTCACTTCGATCGCCGAAAAAATAGCGAAAAGCTTACAAGTGCAATTACACGTCCCACACGTTTTAGCACAGTGGATTCTCATCCAGTACGGGTTGTTGTCGCATTCACCGGCCATTGCCCAGAAGCAGCACAGCTGAATACGAATAGAGTCAACGTTGTCTAGAAGCTTCAAAATCATGTCTGCTGAAAAGTAATATCGTGGAGAAGAGAAGTATATTACGTATGAATTATAGGTGAATTACGGCAGCAGGTAGGATTGGCAGTGAGAAGTGCTCGACTTTTTCAACGTTGAAAGGCCAATTGGTGAAGAAATTAAGCGTTCAATGCTCGACCTTCACTCCCAATCCAGTTTTCCAGAAAAACAATGACGGAGCTTTTTTATTTCAGAAAAAACAGTGACATTTCAGAAAAAAATGACGGAGTCTGTACAGTAGAGTAATTTCCGATGAGCATGGGAAAGTTGTGTCGCATGTGACACTTATACGATAATTCTAAAAAGTGGCTTGTTCACTTATTGCAATCTTCTTCTGCCTGGTTGAAAATCCTTTAGAACCTGATATCAGTTTGCTTAAGTAATTATTTTCTTATGATAGCTCATCAGAACTGAGAGGATGTACATGCTTGTGTGCAGTTGAAAAGGTTGGATATTTGTGTGAGAGGAGTCAAGGAATTATCTCGCGTTCATTACTGCGTTTTCAGCTGTTCTCCGTTTTTTTTTTTTTTAAACTGCAATTAGGAGTGACCGCAGAGATGGAATATTCGATACCTTTTCAAGCACTAATACCCAACATGACCATCGACTGTTAAGATTAACATCAGATAAGCTTTGAAGCCTCAACGGCCTGTTTCCATGAGTTGCTATTGAAATATCTAGGAAGTACTCTTCGGAAAACACACCGTTTAAAAAGTTTTCGTAAACACAACGCTTACTCGGCCCTAACTGTATTTCTATAGAAAAGCATTTTTTGGTTGTAAGTAGTAATAAAAATTTGAAAACCAATTCGCCACCTTATGTGAATCCTTACATATTCTCGTTTTGTTTGTCGTTAGCAAATTTGGTGGTGGTCGTTTAACTCTCTTTGAAATTTTCCTCCTGTTTGCGTCGTGCCTCATTGGCATTCGAATGGGCATCTGCTCAACGTTGTAGACAGCTGCTGGGCTGTTTGTGGTAGTTGACATATATGAAGCGGCTGTGGTGAGGAAATAGCTCCTCAAACTATTTGGTATATATCTTGCATCGTTTGCACATTCATCGTTCATGTCTTCGATGATTTGCCCATGCGGTGACTCTGTTGAGTTCTTCTGACCGATTGTTGTTGTTTTTGCCGCTGCTAGTGCTGTCACTACGGTCGTGCTTGCCTCATTGTAAAGTTGCGTCAGTGCGCTTTGATTGAATGCGGCACTCTGACTACTGCTGTTCATCCACGGTGTCGTTTCTGCTGCAGTTCCCGTAAGCACTTCATAAAAGGAGAACGACTGCTTGATTCCCATGTTCTCTTCACGATTCGTCGCTTTTAATTGCTCCTCACTCTGTGTTGCACTCATGTTCGTAGTTCCAACGTCAAGATGACCTATTTGAGACGGTTGGTTAGTGAGCAGCAATTGTAGATTTGAATCGGGCAATGCGCCTTGTACCACTTCGTTTCCTTGGCTGAGTCCAACTTCAGCCTGTGTCGCTGAGGTGTTCGAGAGCTTTACTTCCGCAGTTCTGCCTTGTAGTGAAACGGCTAAAAGAATATTGTTTGTATCCGGCTCGTTGAGCGCTATGTGTGGATGCGTCGAAATGAGTTGCTTACGATGTTGAGCCTTTTTTTTCAGGAAGTTCGACATATTTCCTTCGAGACCATTATGGATATTGTAGTAGTCGGCGAACCGCACTTTCAGCTCTGTGATACACAGATCGGGCACTGAAAGCAAGCGTGATGAGAGGTGTTGGACGAAAGATGCCTTCAAGTTTGCGTTAAACATACATGAAAACAGTTACAGAACATTCGCTCTTTTTTATCCGCCTTGTATTTTTCGTACAAAAACGCTTACAGTACGGTAAGTCGCGGATTTTGAAAGGATTTGCAAGCGAAGTTCTAGAGCATTTCAGAAATTGCAGCCCACATTTGCAGGCGTCTCTGAGCAAAATTCTAAATCATTGCATCGACTGAGCGCAACGACTAAAAAACTTAAAACCTGCTTTCAACTTTTAGCTAATACGGCCTTCGACGTGTACCCCATCACTTGCCTCATCTTGAAACGCCGTCCAACATAGGTTTTGCGAACTAATGTGAAGCTTATCCAATCCATATTAGCTGCTCGTGCTCAGACACATGGCAGTTTGCCTTGAAGAGTGCAGGTTAGTGAATACATCATATTGTCTCAACCACACCGGCATAATCCCACCATTCGAGACCTTGAATTTAGTCAGTTGTTGGTGCTGCATTAAAAACCGGTCATTTCGGCTTAACTGATAACACTTCTTGAAAGATTATTTAACCCTTCTTATCTTTTAACACCCATCGGCTGTCCCATTAATCGATGTGCGCAGGTTTTTAATTGGTCAATTAGGATCGCAAAATGTTCAAAATTGCTGGCAAATGGTGGTGCAAAATTTTTCTTTTTTTCTTTTAGTTCCTGGAAGCAAACCAGTAGATAATCAGTTAGCGATTTCTTGTGCTGCTACACCACCCCCATGTTGTACAACGCGTAGTCTAAGGTGACAGGGGGTCGACGATTAGCATTCTTCTTGACCATGATTATCATTCTTCTGGACCATTTCTCGGGAACGGCGCATCGTACAGCGAGAACAAATTCTTTTTTGAGTCTTGGCCCAAGCTCTGTTGAATGGCTTTGTGCTAGCTTAGAATTTTCGAAATGAATCGCAAATATGAGAGCGAACTGATCTTCGAAGCTACAATTTTTTGATGAAAAGTATTCGAAGAGAAAATCATGTTATTCGCAGGTATTTTCCTGCGTCTCAGTGAGTGCAGAAATGTTTTGAGTTGTTGGCTGTTGCAGCATTATTTCTTTGTTTGTTAGCCTTTAAGTGAGCAAACTATATCGGTCATTCTGTGTTAGTGTAGGCGGACTCTGCATGTGACAATTTCGTCGGATCGATCAGTAATCTCGTGAAGGATGGTATCACTTATAAGCCCTTTGTGCTATGAAATGATCGCCAAATCAGAAAGGTGTTCTGTCGTCATAGACGAACGACGAGAATTTTGCAATGGGCATAGCGGAAAATTTTCGAAATGGGCAAAAAGAGCGCCGATAGCTTTCAGAATAAAATCAAATAACGGCACGAGGTGCGGGAAATTTTTTGAAGAAGGTTACAGAGTGTAACTTGCTTCTGGCTGAGATTTGGGGAGTTCTCCTTTCTTCCTATCTGATCCTTGTGAGGGAATCTTCATCCCTCTTTCGCTCCCTCCTTTCCTCTGACCATCTCCCTACATATGCAAATAGTACAGGTGTTTTTGCGCCATGCTAACTGTATCTGAGCATCAATTTTGTTAGTAAGAGAAGCACAGTAGATGGTGAAAATAGAGGATCTGCCTACCTGAATAGCACACAACTTTGATGTGCGATCCATTCCTAGCAGTCTCGAATGCACAAGCTTGAAGTGGTATGGTATTAGAAGAGTACTGCGGACATAGCGAACATCTTAGTCCGTCTTCTTCGGACATAAATTCTAAAGCCATCGTTCCGTCTGCTCCAATAAGGCCGCCTAAATAAATTTATCAACTTCCGCTGAACAGTGCTACTTTGAAAGGAATTGTAGATGAATCACGCTATTGGAGTCTTGAAATTAACAAATGAGTCGACTTAGCAGTATATTAAATCAATACGATATCAACTGTTGAGCACTGTCCACATTCAACAGCTGAAGAACAATGGTGTCATCTGTCAACTACAGCTTTTGCGTTGTGCTTATCGCACTGTAGTATATCCGCCTAAATTTTAAAACACCTACTCCAATTAATATTTTGCAAGAAAAATTCATGATGGTTGCATATATCGAAAACTGTATATTTCTATAGTTGTATACAAAGATAGGAAGCGATATGATGTACAGAACTTACAAATATGTGTATTTTGGGAGATCCATCGATAGATGTTCGGTGGTAAATCGTCATGTAGTTGCACCACCACACGAGCAGTCATTAGTAATGTAATCGACAGCTGGATTGTATTCATTGCGAGATGTCTAAGGATAGATAACGACAGTCCTAAAACAAAAACTGTTCAATACTTTTTGTAGTTTTGATGGAAGACAAAGCTGAGCGCAAAGGGTGTGGCTTCCTTCAAAAGTGAGCAGAATATCGGTATGTTATGAACAAATTTGGATTATAAGACGTGGGAGTTGTTGTGGCGCTTCCATGCAGCTCCTGAATGGAACGTTTTTGAGCCAAGAGGATAAGAAGTCTGCATACCAAAAATCCGCAGCTGAGGTAGTGATTTTCGCGACGCTGACTTTTCCAGCTAATTTCGCTTTAGCCGACTTGAACAACGCGTGGTTTTCACCGTAACCTACAATTATCCGCGTAAGGAATAGCTGTTCTATGGGTTTAACCCAACCTTCTTTGCTCCTTCCTTGGCTTTTGGACTCCTGACGTACTAGGAGGGAAGTATCACTGATGAATTACTTCCTCAGCTTTCCTCAAGAAGATTTTCGCCTACTGTGTTCATCTCAGTTACGCTGTTTCCGGATTGTTTTGCTGGCTTAATCTTGCAAATCTTCTGTTTGCACTGCCCATTTTAGCTGGAAGAAGAACTGCGGCTCGCTTCGCTTATCAAAAAGTATGCGGAGATCCGTGCCGGAGAAAGATTACGCGAATTTCGATAAGAAACATTTTATAGGGGGAGAAACTGAATATGAGACCAGCGTTAAAAGCTGCTTTCAATACTAATTTGATTATTTACTCTTCAATGACATAATTGCCCAGATAACGCTGCGACACAAAACCAACTAATAGATTGACTTAGATCACTGCAAATGAGCTTTTTGTTGGTCGCGAGCACAAATGTGGTTACCAACAGTAACGACCCTTCTTTGGTGACAGGAGAATTTGAGGCATCAGGCGTACACTAAAAATATATTTGCAGGAGGGGGTTGGAGGGGGGAGGGGGAAGGTGGAGTGTATTAATAGTGGTTCAGAAGTTCCCACAGACACTGTGAAGGTCCAGCGCTGCTTTTGTACCTTGCCAGTTTTCAGACTTGGCGCTCCAAACTTTCTCACCTTCCTAACTTCTGCGCTCAACGCTTTTGAATGTTACCAATTTTTGACGGCTTGTTCGACATTCACTCCCTAGGAAATTTGTGCTTACACTTATAGCTGGACTGATCGCCAAATCACGTGCACGGTTGGGGATTTTCTGGGTTCGGGGTTTTCCTTGCGAGTCCAGAAAATTTTTAACTCCATGAGTGTAAATAGATTTCAAAAAGTCGTTCTTTCTTCTTTAAAAATAAGCAAATAATGTTTCATAATGAGTTTATCCTGCTAAGTGCTTCAGCTATATGAATAAGAACTACTGTAGATGTGAATACTTCAAAAGAAATCAAAAGAGATAAAGCAGTTTCTATAATAGAGTGTCGAAAGAGAAATCGATGTGGAAGTGCCAAAATGATGAGACGCCCATCAGCTCAGAAAACTAAACTCTCATCTTCTCTTCGAACAACTGAATCACAGGAAAAAAATGAAAAAAGCGTTTTCAGCAGTTATCCTTTGGGGGCTTGGGAAACGGGCATAGCGTTTCGCATCGAGTACTTTTTTGTAGGTCACTTGATAAGTATCAACAATTGAAGGAGCAACCGACGCATCTCGAGTAGTGCGAAATTTTTTGCATAGAATTGCAACATGGACGAGCAGCGGCGCGAATGAACGAGTAACGGCAACGCCAGAAAGAACGCAATCGAAATACATGTGAAATGAGGGCTGACCGCAATGTGTGCGATTCGTGTCGAGAACGGCATTTGATGGTCTTTTTCCGCTCTGCTTTTTCACTGCCTTTCTTCGTTTTGCATCAAATTTTTGGTGGTCAGTGAGAAAATAACTCGTTATATTTTGATTCTCAATGCGACTATGATATGTCATTCACTCAAGAAATTCTCCTGCATATTTTCAGTTTCGACGTTCCATCTTTTCCTGCACTCATTATTTTATCGGTTATCTTTTCCTGAGCGCTGTCCAAAGCCCTTATTTTCCTCCACACTCTATCAAATATTGCTTAATTTCGCTGCTAATCAATCTTTTGCATTTTTCATTGAAAGCACACTGCAGCCACGACCATCAGCCATTTGGATGTCGTTTTATAGAATCGCTGAAACTGTGGATTGCATGGAAATATGCAAAAGACGATATAAAAGATAAAACATGCTTTGGTCAGATAAGGAGGGGTTTTATGAAAATGTTTCGTAAAAAGCTAACGCTCGAAATCGTCGATATCTAATCATTTGGCAAGAAATTTCGGCATGAATCATGCAGATTGACTTAAAGTTCCGTTATGTATGCTTTCATTTTCTTTTTTTTTGCGGTGTCAAGTTATTAGGCATAGGTTATTTTGCGACGGCTTTTGCGCTCTGAGGGCACAAATGAGGGGATGAAAATCCCAAACCTCGAGGAAAGACTAGAGGGCTCAAATTAGCAGAATTTTAGAAAGCATCATTTTCTATCATATCTAAACTTGAAAACGTTTACTGACAAAGATAGACGATAATCTAGACGCATTCAGAATACTTTCAGTTATCCCGACCACCAGCATATCTGATGGGCAACATCATCCAAAATTTTCATTGTGTTTCAAAAAATGTGCACACAAACCGTCTGTAGCTCTGAATCGCGGTGAACGATCTCCGACCATCGAGAGCGCTAAAGAAGTTTCACTGTGATTTTCCGTACAGGTCTTAGGAGAGGTATTTCATCAGAAAGTAGGTGAAATTCATGATTACATTGAACTTACCAAATTCACGCGTTCATAAATTGCAGAAACTTCCGGATTGTAGCTGCGTAGCTAGCTGGCATCTGAAAATATCCGCATCAAATAGCAGATGAAGCTGTTGCGAGCATTTTGCGTGGAGTCTATTCCACAAATGAAATCAGCGAAACTCTGTCGATCTGTGCGACCCAACTAACGCGCACGACTCCACCGTTGCACATAGCCCCACCCAGTCACGCCGATCTCATCTCTTTCAGTTGCATATGTTCAGCCTTAGCCGGTTGGAAAAGAATGGATCTAACGACAAAAAACAATGCTGCAGAGTGCCTAGTGAAAGTTGGCCATTTGGAACCACTGCTGGAGACATTGAGTGACTGAGACGAATGCAGAATTTTTCGTGATCTACTGAAATGTCAACTGCATTATCAACCGACACTGAAGTTTTGAGTGCTCGTTAGCGAGCGCATGCGGTGCCACACGAGTCCTCATAAATCCTCGAGCAACAAAATAATTCAAGCTTCTAATTAGGAATTCCTTCTCACCAATTAAATATATTTTAGTTCTTGACGAAGAGGATCTGCCGTCTTTGCCATCCAGTTTATTTGTGTGTGGAATTCTTATTCACAAGGGAACAAAAACACTATAATATAGGTCATGAAAGCAGTGAAAAAAAAACGGAGGTGTGCCTGAAAATGCCACAATGAAAGCGAAGAGATATCAAGGCACATCCTCAGAAATGCACATCAATCAACAAGATAACTAGCAAGTGGAATGTAAATCTAGGAACTGCAGACTCCTCATGAAAATGAGCAAGTCCTCAGCACAAACAACTCTCCTCTATGGCCGAACCCGAACTTGAACTGCTCAAAACACACTACTTAGCGGTCCAGCCCCTATTGTCAGATGAGGAAAAGGTGAAGGAAGAGGAAGTGCTACACATCTTGCTAAATAGATCGAATCAGAAACAGCTCTCCAGTTGAATGAATTAAGGAGACTCTCAAATATCGAGACGCTGTTTTTCTCGGAAAATATTAATTGCCGAAAATACGGAACGCCGACAAATATCTCTTTCACTGTCTTCAGATTTTCCTCGTTTGTTTTGCGCCTTCACTGATGAGCTTTGGATGGAATTTACTATAAAAAAGCGACATGACGTACGGTGTTAAATGTACTTTGCAGTGCAGCACACCACTGATTATAGAGTAGACGGAAATCTAATTGCGTTTAGGCAGATGCTCACTTTTATTAGCTAATGCAACGTGCATCAAGTTATTGAAATGAAGAGCTGATCGTTGAGGTTTGTTCATCGTGTGCGGCTGTGGACTATTATGCTGTCCAATACGCTAAAAAGCGGAAATTGATTACAAATTCACTCTTTAACAGAGCGCTTGCAACAAATGTCAAAGGAAATTCGTCTCTGCAGTCCGTCAGACTAAAGATCGCTTCGCATAGTCACTACGGCTTCGGCGAATGCTTGCAGCTAAGAAGTCCTTATTGCATCTGATGCGGATTTCAGTTACTCGAGAATGCTTTCGCTATTCCTGATGCGCGTTTGCGTAAGGCAGATTTTCTGCTGTAATGTTATCATTTATCCGTTGTTGAGGCTGAATTTTTTTGCCCGTAGTGATAGAGACGTAGCAGAGGGAATCATCTTCGATAAATTTCATAGCAAGTTTTTTTCTTGCAGACGTTTTCACACAAATCGCATTTTTCGACTTTTTTGTAATTTCGAATTAAATCAACTCACTCAGTATCCGCTGTCAAAAATCCATTGATCATTCATGCAAGGTTTAGCCATAGATTTTTAGATATTTAAGCAGCAAGCGGAATCTGATCATAGTATGATCAGCAGTGTGCCATTGGATATTTTAGGCAGTTTCAAGAGAAATAAGATCCGATCCTTTGTGAATTGTTCTCTATTGCCTCACACCAATCATTTGTGTTTTATCGTTCTTAGCTAGGAACAGAATTTTCGCTATTACACCCTTTTCCACGTAAACACCTTTTCAAGTAAAACATTTCCTGAAAAATCTTGACATAGGGCGCGAAACTTTCAATTGTAATTCAGACTTCTCTTCTTCGCTTTTTATGAGCAATGAAAATGAAATTTTGTTACCATACGTCGATTCGGTTGGAAAGCAGACTTGCGATTTGCCGTCACGGAAGTAATTGTTTTGGCGCTTTAACATCATCTGTGATGTGGACTAACAATATTACCACTAACGATTCAATGCCTTACCTTCTGAACTGTGAAGAATCCTCACAACATTTATGTGTTACTTAAGCTGTTTAAAGGATGAGCACAAACGACACGATGATTTTAGAAACGATTCAGGTGATATTCGACGTAGTATTTCAGCGCTATGGATTTTTGCGCACCCAACGAAGCAAAAAAGCGCACATTAGTGCTATGAACGTTGAATAATGTTCGCTAAAAATTAAACACTTATTGCGCCCTTTACGCCTCACCAAATGTCCTACTTCACTCGTGTCAAGCTTCTGTGCTTCAGTCATTTATATGAGTCGATTTCAGAGTGGCACCTCCATCAATCGTCGAACCAACTAGCCAAATCAGCATCTGTACGTACTTAAAGTTGAAATTGCTGTCATAAATCGTTGACGACTGAGAGCGCTGTAAATGTTTAGATTATAGTTACGACAAAGATGTGCTGCATTTTGCTGCACTTTTAGAAAGGAAATATGCTGTATTGGTGGTTAACTGTTTGACGATATCTATTAGTGAAAAGGCTTTGCATATAAGGCAATGAATGATAGCAATGACCGGTGCAGAATGACGATACCTTCCTTTGAAGATCGAAAGTGAACCAGAAATAAATCAAGGTCGGTGACGAAAAAACAGTTGTTTCGGTTGCTTTGCTCGTTGTAAATTTCTAGGAAGGAAATGTGGTTTGTTACGATCATCGGTGAGGACTATCAGCGTATGCCTATGGGTGATGGCATAAAATGACGTATGCTTCCAGCCTGTTTTCCATAAACTGCCTTGTGCACAGGTCAGCGGCGTGATAAGTTTTCAAGAGAACACTGGTGCCAACTCCACTCGAATATTCCAACGACCGCATCTTCGAATCCGCTTTTGCGAGAAAATGTTATTAGTCATCTATTATACGGTATTAATGAGGGTCACAAGACTGTTGCAAAGCTGCATTAATGAGATCATATTTTTTAAAGTTGAATGAACTCAAAAACTCCATGAACGAAACTTGTACTCTCTTAAAGCATCACATTATTGAATTTTCGCATATATATGTGCGTCGATCGGTTGGAAATGCCAGCAGTCATGTCAGCGTTTGGCACAATCTTTAGACCGATCTCAGATCGTGCTCGAAATCTGTTAAGAAACCAGTGCCATAGTAAGCACGTTTCCTCAATGAGCTGATAACGTTGCGAAATGTTTTTTTCCTCTTTGCTATGGTTATGACTGATAACTTTTGGATGTGCCGTGTTCGTTACTGGCGTATATATATATATATATATATATATATATATATATATATATATGCACGCTGACGTGCTGAGACCATAGGACTTACCCATAGGATTGTTATGCGTTGAGTGGTGAGCACAGAACTCTCTTTGAAGGCTACGGTGAATCGCATAAAGGCGAAATTTTAATTCTTTTTATTCTTCTCCCTCATAGTAAAAAAGCTAACTTCTTGTGAACTCTCATATCAGATAATGGAAGCTGTTTAATGAACAACTGGAAGCTAAGCGACCCCCCTTCAAATACTTCAAATTGGCTTTAAATCGTTTTTCATTGTTATCCATCACAGGAATTTATCAGAGATATTTGAGCGCTGTCCATCATTGACGTAGGTGGGCCGTCGAAAACTATTTCGAATGAACAACTAGTTAATTTGTTCAAAAGTAGAATGATCTAACAGGTGAGAAATAAGATGCACGTGAGATGCGTCTGAGACCGTAATGATTGTGGGAATGGTTCGACGAGGTGGTCAACTGTATAGGAAGCGCTTATGCTTATTCAGTTTGCAGGCGGCGTGATTTTCGCCAAGTCAATAACGATAAACGATATTTGTGTGCGCATTTGCGGTGATTAGCGTTTCGTCCGCCGTCACACTAATTTGATGTAAATTGCTTGCTCTCCAACCAAATGCTGATTGCATCTTTCTCACAGTCTTATATGTATACTTGTGGGTCACCCTTCGGGTTGATGTCTCATAGCTGATCATGCGTATGCAACTATTACTGATTACTCTTTCCCCTTTTGCACCCTGCTTCTGATTTTTGTCGCTGTAGTTTAATCTTTTGACGAATTTATTTCACTGGGCACCGTCGTCGCATTAAAGGAAATAGTTAGCGCTAACAACTTGGCATTTTGTTGTGAGATGCCTCAGTGCAGTGGGAAAGCGAGCTAGAAATTTATTGATGTCAAGAAGACGCAAAGAATGGAGCGTCCAATTAAATTGGTGACAAGAACGAAGCGCGAGCTTCTTTTGCGGCTTTCAACAAAACGTGTGTAACGTACGACTTTAAGCGTACACAGCAACGTCATGCAAATTTGCTTGTTGCGCGTTTGGCGCTTGATGCTTGTCTCAGATAAGTTTCCACTTGCTATGAATAAAAGAAGACAGCCGCTGGGTGATTCCACTTCTTCCCAAGGGAGAGCGAGCCTCGTATATACAGCTGCATCAACTTCGCGTTCGCCGATCTATTGCCGTCGGATGTCTATCTGACCTGAAGTGACTTCTCTCTCTCTTGTCAGAAACAAATTGCCACATTCTATATTTTAGTCCACATAACTCATTTACTGCTTTTGTGGTTTGATTAGGTGGGCGTGTTTGACTTCTTGATAATGTTAAATACACTCGGTTCTAGCTGGCGTTTGGCACTGCTTAAGGCTACACAGTCGAATTAGTTGATGTTGCTGACCTCAGACTAATAAGCATTATCGCAACAGGTGAATGAATAAGAAATGATTGTGAATTGATGACGATAAGAGCGCTTCCTCTTCGAGTGCGTAATTCGCACTAAAATAACCAAAGAGCTAACCAGCCATTTGCTTCTCCTCAGCGAGCACTCATCAATTTTCTTGCCCGTTACCAAGCGGTTAGCTCGTTCCGTTCGAACGACGGCGTTTTCGTTGATCGCTTTACGCCTTGTTGTCACATTTCACTTTGCTCCTTCTCATTCAATGCCCACCTCACAATCAAAGCCGCATGTCTTCCATTTATTATAAGAAACATTTATTGAATTCATCATGCAAAATATTTCCTGATTGTTTTCCTCAATTATTTCTCAAATTGTTTGTTGTGATTTCTGCTGAAATGAGGGATACTTATTATACATGGGTGAGGCATGGATTATGAAAAACTTATCGCGCAAAGTATCACATCGATTTTTTTCTGTACTAACAATTAGTGGAATTTATTGTAAACAAAATTTTGTGTTACACGAGTAAGTGTAATACGCATCAAATACATTCACGACGCGCCATTTGTGAATCCTTTGAAAAATTATTAATCTTGTTGTTTTTTTTCAGGATGCTTAACTGAAGCTGCAGCTTCCGGCAAAACGTATTCAAATCCACCGATCATCAACTGCGTCAGCGATGAAATAAATGCGCTATTCCGTCGATTACTTAACAGGACAGTTGAAATCTGCTACTTTCTATATTATCTACAGACATCATGCCCTAGTTCAATGAAAACCCATAGTTGTTTTATTGATTTGCTGTGTTTATCGATAGATAATATCCCCCTTGAAAGAACATTTTTCAGAGAGCGCTGAATTTTGGGAAGAATGCAATTTCGTTCAAAGCGGTTACATTGGGAGCTCCGAATTTCTCAAGACAAGAATCTCCTTCCGGACCTTCAAATTGTTCGAGGCCGTAAATCGAGAACTTCCATTTTCAGATTCCAAATAGGTACAGCAATGACAGGTGTCGTTAAATAAGGTAATAGATTAATAGATGCATGCACATCAAGAGTATAACATAGTTATCAATGAACCAGCCTGGTTTGAGGGTGCATCTTGTGTTTAAATGAATTCATTTCTCCCGGAGGTATTACTTGTTCAGTATGCATGACTGGTTTAGATAAAATGATCAGAAGTACGGGCGAAAGTGGAAAGTGGTGTAGGGGGAGTTTAGATATTTAGTTTCTTTCGCCATTCTTCCTTTCCGGCCCTCTTCGAGGCTATTCTAGTGGAGCGTCTTTAAACACGTTATATAGGTAGCGACTTTAGGAAGTGCATTGTTGAGCGAACTAGTTTAAAGTGGTGTTGAAAGCTAGCGGAGACTTGATGTTGCCGAATTGTTATGGCTTTTAAATGTACAGCTAGCTGTCGATGTTTTTTTGCGGCTCAGCCACAAATACAATAGCGCCACTCGCCACCGTGATGGGTTTGTTCATCTTCAGAGCGTAAGCGCTCGGTCGCAGCATTCCGCAGTGAGAAATCAGAATCTTTCTAGTAATATATTCGAGTTACTGTTGCGCACGTAACCGTCAACATAAACCACCACTTCTGGTATACACGCAGTTTCTGGATTACTGGCATTAAAATGTATGAGTGCGAGGAAGAAGAATAGGGCGAGGAAGGACTGATGAGGTGGACTATGAGGAGTTTACTTTTCTTTTCTTGTTTGGAAAGGATATTTTTTGGCTTTCAGACAATTTTACGAAAATATTTATTCCTTCAAAAGAACGCGCCAATTGCTTGTTTTAACTCTTTATCACCTTTTCTTACAAAATGCTACATTCTTTCTTCACCCCTTGCGCCTCGTTCTGTTAGGGTAGGTTGGCCTTTCTGCGTTTCGAAGTCATAGATAGTCTAATGCACGCAGTAGCTTACTTTGAGGTAGTATAATTGCTGCTGTTCTTCTATCCATGCTTCCGTCTGTTCGCTTATTTGCATAGTGAATAAGTATTCAACTGTCCGAGTTGTCTATGACTCCGACGGTATTTGCATATTTAATAAGGCTTCATCTAGCGATCGCTCGCATAATCATTCAGCTAGCAAGCATCAGATTTTTTGTAGGATGCCAATCGACAGGCCCTTCATTTTGGAACTCACGCTACTAATGGGAAATTGAAAATGCGCTTTTTTAATTTGCAGCAAACAATGCTGTCTTTCAATATTACCGTTTACATGAGATATGTTAAAGGAATGTGTGAAATTCCCTGAGAAATCAATCATTGCCATGCTCTTTTTTTGGCTGTTCTAATCTTAAGAGGATAGTTTTCGATGCTGAAATAGTACACCAATGCACCACAGCTCCTAGAGTGAGGGCACTCGTGGATAAAAACTACGCCGAACTTGAAAATTTTGCTGTCAATGCATCTGTAGAAATAATTCCAGAAGTTTTCAAATTTTTATAGACTGCTTTATGGCCATTCAAAAAAATAAATAAATAAAACAATATTCCTCTGCATCAGTGAAGAATGAACATCAATACCAAGCATCTTGACCATTCGAATTATGTATCAGCACTGACCAAGTCGCACCACTCTCATCGCTTTCATTCGGATTTGCTTTGCTCACATGGCTAAGCTTATGAGAATGCGCAAGTTTTTTTTTACTACCGATCAATTTTTGATAAGTATTTTATGAGGTTATGCAAACTGGAAAATGCATGCACACTGATGACACTGATTGAAGTGAATATCTAAATCAACAAAGCTTTTTGCACTTTCCCTTTTCTAGGTTTGATGATGTTGCCCAATTAAAAGTCGTACTAGTATTTGTAGTACGTGCACGTCAAAGAATACCGTGCTATCAGTTCTTTTCCCTGGCGTTCGGTGAAAATTACATTTTCAAAAGCGTTTTCTGAGGCAGTCATGTGCGTGCACCTGCACGTTTATCCAGTAGTCTCAGTTTATGGTGCTGAAATGCTAAGGTAGTGAAAGTTGATGTTTAAAATTTGTCGCACTGCCAGGTACATCCTTCGCAGCCGTTAACTTTGCAACCAGTCTTCGGAAGTTCCAACAACAAAATTCTTCTTTACCGTCCATTGAATCAGAAAGCCTACTGCAGGCTAGGTAATGGGGAATGCATCCTTGGAAAATAAAATGAACATCAACCGGATTCCAGAAACTTAGGTTTGAAAAAGTGCGAGCTAGGCAACCTACCTGCAGAATTCGATCGGCCGAATAGTTCCAGCTCAGTCATATTTGCTAGGTGATCTCGGACTATCGGCCAAATGAAATTTTTACGGTAAACATTGCAATCATTTCACCATCCGTTCATTCTGTCGACCAGGAAACACATCTGCCTGATGGCTTCATAAGACCCAATTTAACACTACGCTTGCCAAATGTGAGAACTATTCAGATCTGCTGAGAAAATCCTTATCAAACAATCGTTTAAATATATAGCTGATGAAGCGTCGTAAATTTGGCCATGGCGATGGTTCACAGTGGAGCGTTTTGATGTCACACACCACCTTTACCGGTCGTGTAAATGTGCGCATTCACTTTCGTGCAATGATGAAGGCAAATAATTTTATAAGATAAACAGTAAATTTTTACTGTTTGCTTCGGGAGGAATTCCACTGACAACTTTTCGATCTTTTGTCGAGCGCGGGAATTTGTGTTATCATTTCAGAAAAATTTTTGCTCCCCTAATATCAAATAACGAAATGAATCACCCCATCAAAAATAAGAACTATGGGATTTACTGAATTTTGTTGTTCGAATCTGAAAAAAGTCGAATTTTAATAATTGATGTAAGATGAGCCATTAAAATAGAGAAGACGTTTTTGTCCTGCATACTTTTGTTAATTTTGAATCTCTGTGAAGATGTTTAACGAGAAAAAAGTCCTGTGAACGGCAATAAGCGAAATGATAATAAGACAAGTTGATGAGAGTCTCGTAAGCTCGCCTATGCTGAGTTGCCTCTGTGCACGGCTGCTCTTATAAACCTATGTGTAAACTATTACAGCAGCTGATGAGCATTGGCCGTGTTGCCGGCCACAGTCCGTTTTCGGGCTCTAGTCAGTAGTACTCTGACATTTCGACACCTCATTGAGAGACTTATTTCTACCTCCTCGCTCGTCCACTAACAGTTTTTGCACAAAATGAACGTTTAGAGCCGACTGCAATTTTTTTACATTTCAGGCAGGCGCTATCTCTCCCCTACTATTGAAGAACTTTGTGTTTGTTAATGATAAGTGGTGTTCGTTAATGAACGTTCCGCAATTACTCCGATAAGATGAACTCATTCAACAGGAAATGGATTCGAATTCTGAAATGTTGAAGTGATTACTATTATTTCTAAAATATTTCTGGTTCCGAAATTTGCCAATTTTTCTTCTTCATTAGAGGAAATATGCGTTGATCTGTGTTGAAGGCGTGTTGCACATGCATATAGCACCGAAATGTCGAGCGACCGCTATATGCACTTTACAGCATACTATATGTTTGCACATGTAATAAAGCGGTGAAGGGAATTCGCGGCATCGCAGCATTTTTCTAAACTGCTTCTTACACTGCAGCTTCTCGCTCTCTGCTAAACGCTCACACCGCTTAAATTGTTTTTTCCAAACCTTTCTATTCGTTGAATTTTCTTACAATCTGGACTCTTAAACTTACTGCATCAATAATAGCATTTACTGCACAGTTCATCAGCAGTTCTCTTAGTAAATAACCAGAGTTACTAGCTGCCTCTGAGGGTTCAATGCTTCGGGACATTTGTCCGGTCGTACCGCAAACACTAGTGTTCCGTTTTTCCGACCGACCCGAGAGATTTACGGTCAGTCAAAGATTGGGTAAAATTTCCTGAAGAAGTCTAGAGAAAAGCCATAAATAAGTGCCAATGAAAAGAGCCAGTGGTACATGTGTGAACGGATAGCGCACTGACCCGGAGTGTGTACGTCCATGGATTCATAAGCAGTGCTGTTGTGCTACGGATTGGTTGGTTGAGTGTCTCCAGAGTGACCCTCAGCCGACTGCTAACTTTATTCTCTCGCTTATTTATGCTCATTTGCTCAATATTGCTCATCTGCGCCCGGCAGCATATTCTCTTGTTGCCGCCCTCTTGTCAGTGCATGATGCGCGCCATGCATCGTCCCGGTTGGGGTACATAATCTCTTTGTTCATGGAAAGCACAAGGCAAATTAACGATATCTATTTACGATTCTTCCAGCTAATAACAGCAGTCCATGAAATTTGATACTTTTTGTTACCTTTAAATAATGATAGCCAGTAAGCTGATGAATTTATTAAGACAGTCAGCAAGCTCTATGTGTATGTGTTGCAATATTCAACAAGATTTCTGCTCGCCTCATGTATTAACAACAAAAAGAATGGCATGTGCGTATGTTATTACGAAATTGCTTATGCGTTTATTTATTCATATACTTAAGTCTGCAAACTTTTCTTCGTTTCCGAAGTGTTTCTTTATTTAAGTACTGCTAGTAACATACGCCGTTACCGTCTTTGGATTAACAGCGTCGTAATTGGTTTCTTACAGACGTTCTCTTTGTTGGATGCACCATTTTGGGTTCATTTTTACATACGGGTTTTTGTGATCTTCAGAATTGCCTTTAAACAGCTCCGAGCTTTTTTTTTTCAATTTCGAGTACGTCCAAACCTTTTTTTCAAGTTTTCTATGAACGCTTCTTTATATTTTGCTGTGATCTTGATGCGATATCGCTGTTCATGCTTTGATTCATAAAAGTGGAGATGATTTAGCAGATGTATTGCGCAATTTCTTTGCTTACAAGTTGTTATGCACTTCCCCATGCCTTCTGTAAATGTAATGAATGTCTTCGCCTCTGCAGAACAGTTTTATATCGTGAGTCTCAATTAAGCTTTGCAAAGTGTGGTAGCACTCTCTGAATTTGGCATTTCAGAAACGAGACAACCTTCGCTAGACGTGTTGTCTGGCATCGCCCATTGGCTGCTATCTCGCAGCCGCGCCCAATTGGAACATTCTTAATTTCTGCATAGTTTAAGAAGTAACTTGTCATTGAACTTTGAGTATGTGCTGAAAAGTTTGAAGTTGCACAAGTTTTGAAGAAAAATCGTTTCAAAAAGGTAGAATCTCGAGCGCGTTTTCCAGGAAATCTGATAATTCGCAAATTTTGTTCGAATTATGGAGTGACCAAAGAGTTGGTCCCACGTGTGATTTGAACACGATGCTGACACGCATCCAACGGTCAGATGCTTGTAGTAGGTATGGGAAAAGCATGAAGGAGAGAAGAGCAGAGGCCAATTAAGTAAAAGGGTGGCACTGCAAATATAGCTCAACTTGCTAATGTGGTGGGGCAGTCGATGAAAATTTTTGGATATCATTGCGTGCATTTCTAATATCTTCTGGATTTATGTCCTTATATATGAGCGCACAGCGTTATGCTTATTAAGAACACTAGCATGTTGAACTCAATAGTCGTAAGTGTATGTGAATATGGTGTTGCGTGTTTTCATTGCCATTAGTGGCATTGCGGCATGCAATTCACACGAAATTATCCTTCTCAACTTCGACTTTTTCGAGAAATCGCAGCAGTTCGACTGCCACTAAAGGTGGCCACCTGTAACGTAAATGATTGGTGCACTTCACTGGATGGTATCATTTTTTGTTATGTAAAAAACATGTAAAGACATTTGAAACAAATAAATAAGTTTTGTTAATTTCACAATCATGTTCAGCAACATAGTTGAGAAGCCTCTTGAATTCACGGACGCATACATGTGGATGCAATATAATACAACATTGAATGCCGAACAAAGTAGCGACAGCACTTGTTTAGTGCCCAATGAATCGGCAGGGGGGAGGGGGAAGAGGAAGGAGTGCTTGTAGGAAGGTCGAATTGCAAATTGTTTAGGGAAAGGGACCGGCCGGCGACTGCACTGTCGGTGATCGAGTTGGTGTACTTCTTTCACATTCTTTGCGTGTTAGCTTTGCAGTCCACTGATCTCTATTAGGAGCACGCCGATACGGCTCCATCGAGTTCTGCTAATCGTCAATTTTATGCCCAATTAACCTATTGCGCCCGCTGTGTGCCGATAGTTGAAAGCAATCGCCGCCCGTTGGACACATAGTCGACGTTTGTCCTGCATAATGTACATCCGCTTATATGCGCGTTACTTGCGTTTATCTCGCCTCATTCGACCGCTATCCATTTTTTTAAACAATTGTGTTCGCAATTTCTTAAGATGCGAGTTTCGCAAGGATATTTTGTGTTGTTCGATCTGGCCATCTGTTCGGCATCGCAGACTTGAATTTGTTACGATAAAACGGAGGACCAGATGCTCAACTGTTCATTTCTGATCTGCCGACTGTGACTACAATCTCCCAAAATGAGCCATGATTTTGTCTTTGATGACGCGTACTGCCCGACCAGCACTCACTAGAGGTCCGTCCGTACCGATTACCTTTATTAACAGGCGTCAGCAGCTCGAACAATAAAACTACCTTTCCAACATGGCTGCTCAAATTAGCTCTATCTTTCTGTGAAATTCGACAAGTTGCATAAAACCGTTAAATCATTATCAAGAGGTGTTTTCAACCTGACCCAACATTTAATTAGACCGTTTTATTGAGTGTTCGAGACAACGACCTTCTACATGAATTGCGCCTCTTACTTTATCATTCAAATTTTTTATTCTTCAAACTATGCAGAGTGGTTGCTGGTGTTGATGGTCTCGTTGGTTAACATTTTCAGCTTCCGGCAACCGACGCTGTTCAAAGAAGAAAAAAGTCGAATGATAAATGACCCCCAGCAGTGGCTGTGATAAACGTTTTTCGTAAAGGTTTCTCATCTGTATTTGTTAAGTCGTCGCACTTTGACTAGAGAATGTCGTTTGTAGTGATATTTAGTAGTAAAAAAAAATCTTTTTACACATTTCTGCTTTTGCACAACTTTTTCGAATGATTTTCAATGGAAAATGTGTTAACATTGTTGCAAAGTGATGCAGTTTTTGCGGTGAATAGGTTGGTTTGCTTCAACATCACAATGGGCAGCTGTTTCTAACACTTCATTCCTTTTCTCGGCGACGACAGCTGCCATTTCTTCTCCATTGTCATCCGTTTGCCCCAGCGAACTTCCATCAACTCATCGTTGATATTCTCCTTCTGCGAATAGCTTTCCTCACCCAATAGCCAGTTAGCGTAAACAAGCGTGATTCTTTCTTTCTAAATATTTCTGCATATTTCGCCACATAGCGTATAACACATAACAAAAGAGTGTATTATAAGAGCACATTTCCGCTGCTAAAAGTCGTAGCTTATTTCACAGATATAGCCGTTTAGAGAAATTATGTATTAACAAGTGCTGAAGCGTATGAAGTGAATTTGAAATGCACCCAGTTTTCGCGTATTTTACATCAATTTTCGAATTTATGACAGGTAATTGAATATGAAATGAAACGTTTTTTCGCTGCTGTGAATAATCACACTAAGAGACTTTCGTTTTGCAGTCTAGGGTACACGTATTGCTTGCTGAGTCGATGGCGTGTAAATGAGAGAATTCTTTGTTTATGCCTTACATCAACGTTCTTGTCGAACTATTCCACCATCTATCGAATTAATTTTGGTGTTTAAGCAGTCTTTTTTTTACACGAAGAAATTAAAATGAATTTTCTAAAACTTCTGTTATAGCTGAGTTGTCGGCGCATCAGTACTTTTGTCCGAGATTTCACTTGCTCCATTTGCAGAACTAATTGTCCCCCCCCCCCCC
>JAARMF010002518.1:0-18111 GCA_022844705.1 Toxascaris leonina
TTGGTTGTAATGGGAGAATTTATATGTTGCAGTGATCATCGCTTCGTTATGAGTTCCTTTATACTTTTGGCACCGTTGTTTTAAGTATACAACCGCTTCTATTTTTGTTTCACTAAAAGCATTTGCGCGTATATTCTCACGAAGACCAGTTATATGAATTTGTTAGTTATTTTCTTTAGGTGAAAAGAGACAACAAGCAAAGAATGGTGGGCAGAGGTTTGATTTGTGATGTTTTGCAGTGGGACTTTGTTTTACACAGGTGGTGGTGCGTAATATTCAGTAGACTGGCGGACTGCTCTTTCGTAACTAGCGATTTGTTGTGTATGCAGTTTCTGATGCAGTGGGACTTCCGCGTTTACGCTCTGTTAGCCCTAAGATTCGACTCGAAGTGTTTATGAAGGATAGTCATTTTGCGTGTAAGCGAAGCTATGGATTAACGACTTTGCGAGTGTGGATACGATTCTTTCCTATTCCGTCCTTCTTCATCATTAATGAAATTATTTGGACCATCTCGTTGTTCCTTTATTTCGAGCAAATACACTAGCGCACTGTAAACTGAAAGGAGAAGAGGAATAATTACTATCTCCGGTGATAAGGAATAAAGTTTTATTTAAGTAATTAGAATTTTAAGAGAAAATGAAAATCTTTCTAAATGAAGGTGAAATATGACGATTCTCTGTCTCGATTAAGTCTTATGTGAATATCAATTGAAATAAAGAAAATTCATTTTCAGTTAAAATCGTTGATAATATTAAATCTCCCACTAACTTCATCTGTTTTCCCCTCCTCCCCCTGCAGCTGTCGTTTTTGATGCGCTGACGGTGATTTATGTAATGAAACGTATTCCAAAAGTCGAGACTTATTTTTGTTATAACTCACAGAAGTAATTTTTTTGCATATGACATTGGTAACGGACGAGGCACCTCTTAGCTCTTCTTTCGTTATTACAGTTTGATCTTATTTTGAGAGAGCGATTTCCATCAATCTGTACGTATAAACTTTTGTTGCTTATCAATTCTTATTTTACACTGCAGTCACTTCTTAAAAATTCATATAATTTTCATTGAACATAGAAGAACTGTGACAGTTCTCACTGTGTTTGGATGGGGCTTTTGACACTTTTAAGCCTTTCAATCTAACTCACTGTTATATTCTTTTGTGGAATGAGTCCTTCATAAAACTGACGGTGTTTGGGTTACCGGAAATTTGTGTGCTCGGCAGAGAATAATTATTCATCGCACGGTGTCCCATAATTGTTGTTATTTTTCGTCCTCTACTTATACGGTCTGCTTGTATCTTTTTAGTTTATCGTCGCAGCAATCTTTTGACTCCTCAGAGCCTAGTCGCACGGTGGAATTGTCATAAAATGGCCATATGCAGTTTTGCTACCTTAATTGCCTGCATTTTCTCATGTGTGGGCGGGACATTGCATTGCCTATACTTCGGTCTTTAGGAGACACAGCCTGTTGTGAGTGAAGTAGCATTGTAAGTCGTCTATCTTTTATTTACAGCATATATTTTGTGAGTCGATTAAATATACTTGCCTTTTAGCAGCGAATGGGTAGGATTGTGGGTGGCACCGGAGGGAGTGTATTGCATCTCTCTACCCCTGAGTGATGCGAGTCGTTTTCGCGCATGCGCTGGTTTTATTGCCATTGTATTGAGCTTATCGCATTCAAAGCATATACTGAGAATCTAGTTAATGCTGCGTCCGATTGTACTCGAATACTACAGATGAGTGAGCCCGAATTCATGTTTTACTTCACTTGTCATTTTATTCGCTCGGAGTGTCTTATTCGGTTGTGTATATTCACCGAGAGTTTTGGATTACAATAATGATGAATTTAGCCTCTGACGCTTCAAGAGCGATTTCTCTTTAATGATTAGTCTTTTCACAGTACATCCCCAGTCATCGTGAGCGCCGCTGTCATTCAGATTTGTTCCGTGTACTAAGGTATTCGTCAAAAAACGTTTGAACCAAAGGCCTTTTTAACAGTCGTCGTAAGTGGGAGAGGGAAGGGTCGTCGTAGATGTGGTCTGGGTATGACTTGCTCTAGGGCATTTTCTGAAAAGATTTGTTCTGACGTTGGTGGTTCAATTTCTTCTGCCGCATCAGTCGGGACTGTTATGTTAGCATTTTCGAAAGCTTGCTGTTATACGTTTGTTTCGCAAATATCGCCTCATTTTCTGTGTATAATGTATTATGCATTAATTTCAGCACTATATGCGTTTATATTCAGGTATGGAAGTGTGTGATCGCCACTATAGGAGTTCTGCTGGAGCAACATCTTGTAACGAGGGGTGCGTTTTTATCGAGTTTCTTCAATTCATTTGTACGATTTCATGATTTTTCCTTATTTACTTGCTCTATCCTCAACGATCACAGCAGTTTTAACCTTTCATATAATCGAAGCGATCATTAATATTCGTGATTTACTCTTCCTTCTTCATCTTCGTCGATTGTCTTATGTTCTTAGATATATTTTATTGCCTCATGTCGAGGTTGTGGATAATTCTTCATTACTCTGTCGACCCGAATGAAATGCAAATCGATGAGTTTTTTCTCTTCCTTAGCTGCATCCGCGTATCCTTCCTATCTTTTCGTCTTTTCACTATTTAAGTTTTATACATCCAAAATTTTTATCGTTTCCACTGGTTTTATTCCGATGTGAGCGTGAATGTGTTGCGTTGCGACCACTGATGCGTCATACCTTCGTTACTAAATCGGTCGGCAGAATGGCTCAGAGACATGAATTTGGCGCATTACATCTGGAATTATCTCTCTTTCCCTCTCTCCTGATCTACTCCTCGCTGTCACACTCTCTTGGCTAGCCGTCTAAATTATATGGCGAATCTGAGTGCGTCATTGTAATAAGCGAACTGATTTCGAATAACATAGTGGGTGTGCAGCCTGTGAATGAACATTCCACATTCATGTTCAACATCAATATTTTCGCGTACTGTTTTTGCGTGAGCATAGCATTTCGTTTGCTCATGAGATGTCGTGCCTCTAACTCTCTTGACATCTCGTTGAGAGAATGGTCGTAAAGGGAATTTAGACGGAGCGAAAACCTGTTATGGTACTGTTCCTCGCAGCCTTCCCCCCTTCCCTTCTCCGTCAAGATCTGGAATAGGGTGGCACTCAGTGAGATAGCTAGTAATACATTCATTGCTGGTAACTCGCAGCCAGGTGTTGTGGCAGTCTTCTCGTAATTGTTCCCTTTTTTTGTTTCCTTCGCGACCGCTACCAGCCAGGGGACATATTTGATGTAGGTTGTTATTGTGAGATCGATTTTGGGATGCGCGGAAATGTGCAGAAGTGCACAGTATTTTCGGCAGTATGTGCCATCAAAAGACTCGGGTGCCTGTTAAATTCGAGGGTTTCCGCGATGCCAACGACAACTGCGAGAGGGTGCAGATGCCAAAAAACAAACGATCGTCGCAGATGGGCAGAGCATGCAATTCGGAATAGGAGGGTGTGTGGTGAGGGAGCCGCACGCGGTGCGGACTAAGCGAGCGGTGGCGCGTAAATAGTATCTGTGAGGCGACGAGACGAATCGATAGGAGTGCGCGTGAGGGGCGTCTTTTTCTTGGTGCTGCTTGCTTTTCTTTCTTTCGATGCGATGAACGCAAACAGCAACTATGATGCGAGCGAGCGTTGCGTGCCTGTCCGCAGAGCGCGTTCTTCGTTCAGATGGGTTCCCACCTTTTTTCCCATCTCATGTGGTGAACGACGACGCTGCACTCTCTTGTGCTTGGATGCTGGTGGTGGTGTTGTTGTTGCTTGTGCTGTTGCTTCTGCTCTCTTCATTTGCTTCTTCGGGTAACAGTGGCGCGCTTCTCAAAAACCAACTCGTTTCCTAGTGCTCCACATTGATCGTTATGATCTAGTCCCTCGCAGTTTGCCATATCTTCGATCTGTGGAAGCATGATGCTTTTCATATCGCCGCCGACTGCACCTTTTGGAGTTTTCAGAGGCGCTCGAGGAGCAGATATGCCCTGCGTTACTTGAACAAACGTGTCATCACGCAGGCTGCCAAGCCTACATTGTTTCCGATGAGCATCGCGTCGAGGCTCTTACGGTGAGCGAATTTATTCTCCATTCAGCGAGCGCCGTTTTTTAATGCAGCGTTTGCAGTACGATGATTGCCGATTGCATTGTTTTTCTTTCGTTCTTCTTGCCTGAGTTGCGCTTCTTCGGTTTGTGCTGATGTCGCTGCATCGTGGCAGCCATCTATCCTGCTCGTTGTTGTACATACTTGCTTCATTGCTTATCGTTTTTCCAGTTTTCACCATCATTCCTTTTTACGTGCTCAGTGCAGCTATTGTCTTATGAGTGTTTCGATTGTACCCATGGATGTTTTCAGCTCGAAATCCCTTTTCCAGCGCTCGGCAACCGTACAGTCATTTGTTTATTTCCATTCGCATTCCGTTGGTACTATTTGCACGCGCGAATGCTGCCAAAATAATGTCGGCATAGGGGGGAGGGAATTTTTAGGGTCATAGCCATTTGGAGTACTGGTGCCGGTTATGGGCAGCCATCAGTTTACAGGGTTAAGAACAGTGATTTTTTGGCTCCATATGAGTTAACCCATCTTATGTTTACGAGCATCTACAATCATTCCATAGCTGTCACAAAGCCGCAGAACTGTCTTTTGGTTGAGATAAAGTTTGTGGAGCCAGTCATTCTCTTCTTGGGATAGAGTGTTTGTATGGTTGAAAGGAATGAGGATTAACGAGTGTAATGCAATCTGCTCGGTCAAATTGCTTATGTGTGCGATTGTGGTGAGCGTTGTGTTTCATTGATAGAAATGGTTTCGCAAGATTCCCTGAATCTAAACAGCAGTATATATTTTGGCGCGAAGGACATTGATCGTTTGTAGTATTACATTGTCACCTCTTGAGAGAGGTTAATGACCTTCATGAACTATATTTTGTTTTGTTTTGGTAGGGACCCTGCAAAATTGTTCCACAAATGCGCTGTTTTATTTGCGAGACATTTTGATGGTCGAGTATACTGAGGCTGGTTTGAGCCAGAAGTTGGCCAACTGGTCAATGTTGTGGACAGGCGGGAATGTGGTGAAAGACATGGGTAGTGAGACGTTACATTGAGTCGTATCACTATTCTGTTTTTCACCCCGTATCCTCGCGCAGTCCCCCTCTTGTTGTGTAAGCAGCACTGAAGGGATGAATGGCTGCCTTTTTCGGCGATGATTGCTAGCAGGCAGGAGGAACGCAGATCGTTGTGCTCGTCTCAGCGGTGCGGCCACTCTTTCTCCCAAGAGGTGCTTTTGTCGACTGCTTCTATGATAATGTATGGGTGGAAAAGAGCGAGGCCAGCTGCCTCACTCAAACAGGTGCCATAAAGCAACGGCGCGCACTTTTTATATTTGTTCGCTTTCTTCTTTTATTTCGGTGCTTGCCTTGTTTTGCGGTGCCTTGTGCAGATAGTGTTTTTGTGTTAAAACCACTCCCTCTCAACGGGACGCTTCTCGTTAGAGGTGCATTGCCTGGATATGCAATCAGTTGTGCTGGCTGGCTCATCCCATTATTCCATCTCGTGCATTGCTCTTGTTTTCTTCTGTCTCCTCGTCGTTTTTTTTTTCTGCCTCCCGTGTACGTGCGTATTCGTGCGAACACGCTCGTTGAGAGAGTGCGCAATTGGCTGTCGGTTGCAGCACAATGTGGTATCGAGTGTGATGTCGGCGGGCACGAGGCCGTTCCAGCACGTCAAAGTGGTGGTGATTTGTTGTGGATGAGCTCATATCACAGCCAGCTTTGATGTGCTGTGGCAGTCAATCGTTGCCTCACTCGTCTTCGCCCTACTTCGCTTTCTGACTCCTCTCTATTGCGTCATCCGTCGTATTGTTTTACTCGGATCATCTTCGCATATTCCTTTAGTTGTTTAGAGTAAGATTATTGTTTGCTTTCGATTCATGTGCTGTTTATTTTTCTTTGAGAGCAAAGAAGAATGGGCGAGGCGGCGTTGGATGACTAATCTCACTCATATATCTCGAAAGCAATGAAATTTTCAGCTGCTGTGCAAAATCATAACATGCAGAGGAACGGTGTCCCGTCAATGGATTTTCGATGTGTTCACGCCGCGGCTCAGTCTTCTACTTCAGGACTCGGTGTTTCACGTCAGAAAAGTATCTTTCGGCGAATTCTTTCCATCGAAATGAGACGTACAGGGTAGCGTTGAGATATAGCGTGTGAAATTAAGAGGCTGGCAATACGATGAGAGCACACAAGAATGCAATGCAACCGTAGTAATGTGTGCACTCTATGGGATGCTTGCTTATCACATACTACGGATGCCTAAACACACGCGCAAGTGCATAGACGAACGTGCACACCGGAAGACGTATTACGCAGCTGTATACTCAGTTGAAGCGGAACACTGCAGATCTGGATAGCAACCTCTTTCCTGTGTTGATGACTAAGCATCCATGTTAAGTGGTGGGCGTTTTTTTTTTTGACGCTGCGATGCTCATAATGAACTCATATCGTAACAGACACAGACTGGTGCAAACGCATTCTCTATTTGCGCTAAGCCTTTTAAATGGTGTTGTGTGCTTGTTGTTAGCGAAGGGAATAGTAGTGGGATGACCAGCAGTCCACTTATAAAAAAATTCTGGTATAGAAATTTGTGGCTGATCTTCTCAGATTGAGCCAACCAGCAGTTATAAGTGACAGAAGAGGTTAGATGCGATGGCCATTAGTTTTTTCAACAGAACTGTAATAAGAAGATCGCAACTTTTTCCTGTATCTTTGCCGTGATCGGTTCATAAGTACATTGGGAAATTTGCGAACGCCCAGTGATTTCTGAGTAGTGTCGGTGAAGGATGTCTTATAGCAGCTTATCGTCTTTCATTTTATAGCTCATCCGCCTTTCTCTTTCTCTGAAAATCCTTTGTACAACGTTTTTTAATCTTGCCAACGGTGAACCTTTGACTTCACTCATGAGAAACGTTTAAGATGTTTGCCAAGCGCTAATGTTTTAAAACAACAGACAGGGGTATGACCGGTTCACACTAGCATCCAGGAACACTCCTAAGTTTTTTTTAGGAATTCTTTTCAACGGCTCATTTCTGGGTCCTTGCAATAACTTATATATTTTTACGGATTTTTTCTCTTGTATGGAACTCGTTCTGCTTTCAGACATCAATACGTGCAAGTGCAGTAAATTCAGTCGATACTCATGTTTTCATTGTTGCAGACTGAACAGATGCCCAGATTGTTTATTTATTATGCCAGCAGAAAATTTTTTTAGAAAACCTGACATGTTTCGTCTACCATATAGGTCGTTTGCGACCTTCATTTCGTTGGAAATGACCAATTGCTTTTTGTTGTCATCCCAACGCTCCAACAGTGTGCTCTAGCTTTGATTCTCCAATCCAAGGCTCAGTAGCATTGGTGCTTGAAATTCTGCTTGTAGGTTGTTTAGTTGTATTGGCTAAGCTGAGGATTGAAAAATAGGTGACGGCTTGTGTAGAGTCGTTCACAGGGCATTTTTCCTCAGTAAGGATGCTGAGTTCGTGGACTACCAAGAATGTGGACGAGATCTGGTTGGAGGTAGAAGTGCATCTCTCAGTGGGTGGCCCTGGGCGAGCGAGAATCTCCGAACAAAAGTTTTGCATTGCGTTGTTGATGCAACGCAGATGTGATGCTTGTGATTAGCGAGGTGCTTTATGATATGTTATATCGGGGTGATGTGGCAATATTACTACATGAATCACATAACGAGTGGAACGGGCGAGTGCGTCGTTGAAAGTGGCTTGACGGCATCGAGTTTCGTGAGGGTCGTGCAGTACGCCTGTTTACACTGCTTAGATGCGCATACGTTAAAGCTGTCGAAAGATTCGGTATCCAGCGGAATTTTTGTCGTTTTTTGGAATTGTTAATTTTTTTGTGCCAC
Source organism: Toxascaris leonina (assembly GCA_022844705.1). NCBI lineage: Eukaryota > Metazoa > Nematoda > Chromadorea > Rhabditida > Ascarididae > Toxascaris > Toxascaris leonina. The sequence continues at coordinate 7,919 of JAARMF010002518.1, forward strand.
AAAAAAGTCAACCCCACCTGAAAAGACCATGAAAAGATACGTGGTGTATTCGAACGATTACATTTTTGCCAGCAAGGGACAACTCCGTATCCATCTTCGAGTAATTCTTCCCATCGTTTTCTCTCTCTCCAGCTGTCCTGTTCTGTTATGGAATGCGAACGGGAAGAGTTTTCTAGTTTACGATCTGCCTACACTGAGCAGACTTGATATGAGTGAATCCATTGTGATAAGCTAGAGAACTGGTGGCTGTATTGGGTTGGTTCCACCGAAATTGGTATTGGTGAATGTTGGTGGATATTCTGGAGCAGCGAAAGATCACATTATATAGTGGCTGAACTTTTTTAAGAGAGGCATGTTTTCAGAGTGAGTTGTTAGCGCTTTCATAAGTTTTTCGCTGTTTTAATGCCCCATTTGATGCGTATATAGCGTTCTTTAAGCTAGGTCAAATATAACCTTGCTGATTGATCGTGCACATGCAAGGTGCTTTGCACAGGTATGCACCAGATTGAAACCAGTTTTGATTTTTAGAGTCACATGATTTGAACATACCTGCGGGAAGCAATTTTGAAATAGCTGTTTTTAAGGTGTAGAAGCTGTGTCATTCCCATTTCTGTGGAATTGTTTTTTTTTTTTTGGCTTCGATTACCATTTGTTCGTTAGCTTCCTGCGCCAATTACAGAGTCCACAAAAGATATCCCAGACAGCGCTTGCCGTTGGCATGCTTTCAGGAATATCTATTGAAAATCCATCAACTTTCAGAGAATCGCTTTCCCGAAAGCTTTATGAGGGCATCCATACTTATTTTCTGAAATCTGCTTAAGCAGAAAGAGAGGAAGGCGGTGAGATGAGTTTTTTGGAAACGAATAAAATGAATGCTTTATTTTTATTTTTCGCATTTCTCGTCGAGCTGACGTAAGTCTGGGTCGAAGCTGGCTTGAATCACGTGTTTATTTCATGTCCGACATTATGGAGATGAGTAACCTTGATTTAAATTAGATCTCACCAGCGTTCAAGAGGAAATAAGACGCGCGAATGGCTGACTAAAAACCGCTTAAGAGCTGTTTGTTCGCTGTAAAAATTATATTCGAATTGCTTCCTGCTATGTTATTTAGTGACCGCATCGCTAGTATGTTGAGAACTTTTTTGCCTCGAATTTCGGCATTCTTAAACGTTTTATCTTTTTTTTGCAGTAATTTTTGTGGGGTCATTGAATATATACTCCTTATAGAGCGCAGTGCTTGCTTTATTTCTCAGTGCTGCTAGCACTGTGTGACTCATTACATGATATTGTGCAACAGCCGCTTTTCATCACTTAAAACGCGATGGATCGTATGAACCTTCGGAGAGCTGAGGTGTTGTATGATGCATTCTTGTTCTGTTACTTCAGCAAAGGGAATAGTTTGGCCTCAATGAGTGGGACGTTATTTATACCAGATAAGTTTGCAGCTTGGAACTAGGCCTTACTCTCAGATGTTTCTTGAAGTTGGTACTGAAGCTTGTCGAGTTGAACGCGCGGGATCGAGCATTTAGCACTTCAAAAGATTCTGCAGAATTGATGAAGCGTATCAACGCTTGTTTTTTTTTTTTTTTTGGAATGAGCACGTTTGAAAAAGTTTGATGTGTGCGAAACGTTTCACTTGAGGTGGTAGATAGCTGTAGTTTTTGCTTAAATGTGGTTGATTGTTTCTTTTTCTCTTCGCTTTCAAAAGACTCAGAGTTGCACGCAGTGTGTGCTACTTGCAGATATCTGCATCCGTACTTGGCGACGTCGCTGCATTGTTTGGGAAGAACTTCACTGAACAGGTTTTTCTACTTTTTTTTAATCGCTTTCCACGTTATACTCTTCGACGGTTTTCGTTTTCATTGTGTTTCTCGACTTTTTTTTCGATTTCTGTTTCAACACATGATGTACTCGTTGCATAATGCGTTCTTTGATCATCTTCACACCTACACCCGTCCATGGTGTCTCGACGCGTCTAACTGTGTTTGCCTATGTTTGCTTGGCTGTATGAAGGAAGCATTGTGTGAGCATCGTGCCCGTCTCAACGATTACTCGTTCTGAGAAAGGTGAGCACATTAAATGCTGAGGAGAAGCATGTGAGTGCTTGAAACAACATTCCTAGTCAGCACTGCACACCGAATAGATGAACGTGTCAAAGGAAAGAATTACGATTATTTGATGGTACGGAGTTGATTCCACTCCAGAGTATTGTAGCAACAAGTGGACAAGCAGCACATCCGTTCGAGATGGCACAATTGAGGAAATATTGGCGATGATTTCATACTTGCGAGCAGCAAAGCTTTTTTTTTAAGAATTGGCTCCACAAACTGGAATTCAAATTCCTTCATCGACTAGGCTTGTGACTTCGATGTGCATGATTTTATCCCTGTTGGAATTTAATAATGTGAATGAGTTTCACCGCTGCCGAGTGAAATAATTTAAAGTGTCAAATGGGTGCTGCTTGTGATTTTGCAGATCATAACCAGATCGTTCGTCATTCATTGTATGTTACACGGAGATGCTTTCATTATCTTCCAAGAAATAATTTGTCGGGTGGAATTGAAGTATAGTGATTGGTTCCTTTTTTTGTGCGTTAGAATAGTGGCGTTTATGCATTTTGCTTGAGTGGCTGCCGTCCTTTGACAAAGGTGATCGGTTGATTGTGGTGGTATAAGTATGTGTTAACCGTATACCGTACAGGGTGGGCAGTTAAGTTGTTGCAGTTTATCGTGCCGTTTCTTACGACGCTCAGCAGGGATCCGATATGGGGCGTGCGCAAGGCATGCTGTGAAGTGTTCGTTGAAGTGGCAAAGAAATGCTCATCGCGTGTCAAAGAAAAGCAGCTAGCACCTCGATTCATCGAACTCCTTAAGGACAGCTCAAGATGGGTACGTTGTTCATTTCACATTATCTCTACGCTATCTCCAGCTGCTTTGTGCTCTTCTCACAGTCACTAGCGAAGGCTTAGCTTCTTGGCTTGCGTAAGGCCTGTAGATCGTGACGAGTGGGCACTGTTGTTGCTAGGATACTTGAATGTTCTGTTATTCTTAATGTCAGTGTTGTGTTGTTCCATTTCTTTTTGAAGGTGATATCAGCATGGTCAATGGCTGTAAATATCCTATGGGGCAGAGGAAAGTTTGAAACAGCGATGTTTACGTCTTTTGGCTGTCGTAACCGTCAGCAACGTTATATGTCGTTCGTTGCCTAAGTCGCATTGCATTGTTTGTAAATGATAACGTAGTGGTGCAGTATTTGTTTTTGTTGTACTTCACTAGCTGGCGCCATGTTATGGACGCGTTAACTGCAGGTGGCGCGAATTGTCATAAAGTGCACCCCATTCATGTGTTTATCGCTGTGCTCTTCCTTTGAATTCCTGGCGGTGTCAATTTTTTGTTGCTATTCCTTAAGGCAGTTGTTCTTTGAACTTTCGTCTCTGTGCATAGAGCATTGTTCTCTTCATCCATTCATCTTCCCACATGCCTTCGCATTGCAGTCGATAGGAAGCATGTCGAAGGTGTAGGCAATATCCTGAACAGTGTTGTATGTTATCAGCCTGCACATACGGAATGGTGGCTGCGTTTTAGTCACTGCAAAAAGCTGAGCGTGAATAATATTCGCATAACGTTGAAAGACGAATATTTATAGCCTCATGAACGAAATGATCGAAGTTTATTGCTTGAGGCAGTCGACGACTGTTGTTCCATTGCAGGTTTGCTTTGCTGCGTTCCAGCAGTTGGGTCCATTTATCGCCACATTTGCGGACTCGACACGTACCGGACTGGAAATACGCAATGGACGGCTCGCCTTCACCGATAATTGTTCGTCTTTAATCGTTCCTGTTTTTTATTTCGTCATTCTTTTCATTCAGTCGTATCTTCTGTCTTCAGTGTAATTGCAGCTTTGCTGTGTGCTTTCACTCGGCGACGTTATGTTTCTGCAATTGGATTTGTATGCCCGTATATGTCTGTCTTTCTGTCAGGTGCTTTTAGCTGACGGATTGCTCAGATTAGATGTGCGATATTTAGAGGGCAGTATAGGGCGCCTACTTGAATGATCTTTCAAATTCTGAAAGTGTTGAATGTTTCAGAGTGCCAAAACAGTTTTCATACTTATTCGACTGATTGTGTTATGTTATAGAAACAGTCGGATTGGGATTGTTAGTTGATGCATCCTTGAGGGCACTCAATTCAGTTAGAATATGCATAGGTTATTGCGCATGCTTTCTTATTTTGTGATAAGTTACGGAACCGACTGATGTAGCTAATGGGATTGCAAAGCTGCTATAGTGTTTTCACGTTTTGTTTTGTGAGAAAAACGTCAGCGATTTAACCAAGACGCTCTGTTGTTCAAAACCTGACATGTATTTTCGATTAGTAATCTCGCGAATATAACCGAAAAAAGCTTTCCAGTTCTTTGGACATTTTGGTTTTCAGTTTACCAATTGAAGCACTCCCCCAGGTTGCGAAAAGCGAGCTGTGGCAAACGCTTAATAATGCGTTCCTCAACGAAAGCGACCGATTGACAAAATTGATATTCCAAATTTTTGTGAAGAGATTCGATCTGCAATGTCGTGTAACCTGTAATCGTCAGCGGTTTATGTAGAACATGGTGGATCGTAATGAAATGTGGAGTAGCCGATTGTACCAGCTGTGTTCTCCAGCGTGACTTTTTAATCGATTAACTAAAGCATGAATATAGCCGACAGAGCAAAAACACATTTACATGAAGGCATAACCTTCAAACTAGGATACGTATGTTTTGGGAGGAGGGGGGGGGGGGNAGCATGAATATAGCCGACAGAGCAAAAACACATTTACATGAAGGCATAACCTTCAAACTAGGATACGTATGTCTTGGGAGGAGGGGGGGGGGTATGACTAAGAATAGGTCGAAGTGAGGGATCAGTTGTTTGGGACAGAGAGCACTGAATCAGTTTTTCTCTTGTCTTTTGAGCGCTTCTCTGAGCGAAGCAGGTCGTGTCCGATGTTTAAGAGCATTATCGCTTTTTTTGACCGGCGCCGCATTTTGGACGCCATTTTTTGAGCAATACAGACAGTAGGAGATCAGAAAAGCGTATGCTTCGGTAAAATTGTGCCAGCCGCATATTCCACTGAGCGTTTGCTTTAGCGTCGCAGTCTCACTGTGCTTCTGGAGCGGAGGGCGATGGAACGGATGCATCTTTGAATGGCGATTTTGAGTATGCGGTTCTACCGCCAGATGTTTGCCTGCCGAATGATGCGAAGTCGGAGCCGTCCGCAGCCGAACTTCTTGCTGCCGACGATCAGTACGTTCTTTCGTTATCATTGCTGCTGTGAATGTAACTTTGTGTCCAATGCAAGTATTCAGTAAGTCGACTATGCGGATATGTGATTACGTGTTCTATCTCACTTCCTTCCACTCTCTTTCATCCTCCAACGACCTATATCAGTTGTTTTTTACTGGACAAGAAGGCATGGCGAACGTTTTACGTTATTGGGCACTGCAGTAGCATTAGTCACGTAGAATAGTGAAGTTGTGCTCAGTTGTTTTTTCTTCAGCCTAGTATGTTCGAAAACGTTCCCAGCAGTCATACTGAGGATACGCTGATTAAAATGCAGTAGTGGTTGTAGCCAATACGTGACGCCACCCCGCTGGCCAGGCGAGCAGGCCTATTCATATGGTAAGAGATCGACTTGAGCGCTTAGTATGGCAAATGGGATTTTGTAGTTTGATCAGGATGTAATGAAACGAGGAAAGTCAACAGTAGGCCAATATAAAAACGTTTGCGCTGCTTACATCTGTCACATCGGCGAACGTAACGTTGAGTTGAAGCATGCCTTGAGGGCTATAAGATGCATTTTGCGGGACACTGCAACGTAGCCATACGTAGGGGTAACGTTGTTCGTTCAGCGTTTCCGAGTGATCGTTGATGCGTTTATTGTGTGTCACGTGGTGAGCTGTTTCAGTTTCTTTGTGAGATATATAGTTTCATTTGGGAATGTCGCTGAAATTGCATATGATGCTGCGATTGGCCATTGTCCTTTGTCACTTAACTTTATTTCAAATTTACATATTATGACCCATTAATACGAAGTAGTCGAAACACGCATATGTTCTCTCATACGTGTATACCGATATCCTGGGAATGCTTTTAACTTTTAACTGGGTAGGATTGAAGAAGGGGAGAGCTCTGGTAAATCAACTTCTTCAACTAAAACCATAACTTTGGTGCTTAAATAGTTTGGAATTAAACTCAGCGAACAATGGAAAAAGGCGTTGATGGGCTGCAGTGTTGACGATTTGTTGGCTAAGAAGACATCGGTGTATTCGCGTTGCAAGTTAAATGTGAAGTGCCCTGCAATTATGTGTTTGTGGATCATTTTGGATTGCGGTGCGCACATGTTAACGGTGTGTTATCGTCGTGTGAGCAAGTGTGATGGGAGCCCTGATCTTATAAATGGGGTTGACGGCACCTTTCTTTAGAATGTGACTTCATGAGCCACATCTCCCGATATCCCGTGTCCGACTTATTTGAAAGAAATGACAAAGTCTCATCAAGCGTCCATTCGTTCGGGATTATTATTTTCGCAGTAACGTTTAAAAATTATAAAGCAGAGACGTAGTGATAACGTCTGTTTAGTGCAATGACCAATATAAGCTGAATTTAAAACGAAGCACTGAGGTGCGCACAGTGAGATTGTGAGATTTTATTTATGAAAGGCAGCCACTTTCACTTTCGCATCAACAACCAAGTCCAAATGTACTGTTGAGTGAACACGTTGTGAATCTGGTTCCCATTATCTAATTGCTCGTAAGTTTGTAAGTTGTTTGATTTTAGCTCAGTTAATAAAAATACCACATAGAAATAGAAGGCAAACCTCTTATTTCTCTTAAAATTGAAAGAGGGGTCGCCTGTAGGCAAGAACTTTTCGAGTCCATAAGAGCCGGCGCGCTTTTACGGACTTGTAATTTTGCCTTCGCTTTCAGGATATTAAGCGAGCTGACCGGTTTGCTGGACAGCTGGACTCTTGACCAGAACAGTGGAGCACCGCGGAGCGCACCCCCTTCACTTACGTTCGTCATTGTCGATCACTTTCACTTCATTTAGGTTTACCTCGTATTTCGGGCACACTATGATAGAGGTTTTTTTATAGCGGTTTCGGTTGAATATGTTTGCTTTCTTACTTCTGGGGAAGTCACTTTTGAGATCAAACTGCAAAATGACTATGCACATTGTACAGCTACTCTTCCCGTCCTTACCCTTTTCTTGGTATCAGTTGTGGCATTAAGTGCGTGAAGCCTGGATGTAGTAAAAGATGATAATATTGTCGCAGTCAACTTTGAACCTTCAGATGCTGCATCTGGTGATCTTTCAAGGCGAAACGCGTTCTGATTTGCTAATGAAGTAATGTCGCTGTGATTGTCATCCATCGATGCTTAAATAGAGCGCACACATTATTTTGTTCATGAGAGGGCAAACAGAACAATCCCGATGTTGATAATTGCTATTTCTTATGAATACTTGAATCCTTTGCGCTCAGAAATTTCATTTCATAAAAGTGCGCTGTTTGCATACATAGTGGAAACCACCTCGTCGCGTTTTTCTTGACTGCATCGATTACTAAACGGTGTTATATTTGTGTTCTCGCGAACAAGCACCAATTTTCTTTATCGCTCTACACACAAGTGCTATTGTGGGTATTGATTCGAAGGCATTAGAAAAGCAGAGAGATTAGTGGATTGTTTGTTGGCCCTCGTTCTGCCAGCGGCAAGTTGTGCTTGTGGGGCACGAATCCAGCTGCCATTTGTGAATTTTTTGCAGATTTGTCAGTTTCATTTACGATTTTTGTGTATTTCTAATAAATAAACTGCCGCCGCGTAATTAATATATTTTAAAATCGTATTGCCTCGTTTTCAGCCAATTGAGGAGAAACGATTTAGTAAGTGGAGAAGGAAGGGAAGACGTGCCTGGATCATAATTGGGGTTTTGCGGCATGTGTACTTATGCTAAATTGTTTCTGAGTGGAGTGGTGTAACGAAAATGAAAACACTTAGGCGAAGTCGCGTTGTAGTCGTGAAATTAAACCCCAAAAGACCAAAACTCATTAGAAGTTTGCCGGCGTTCTGCTGTGAGAATCGCCTCTGCGCTAACAAACTAAGTTCTTGCATGCAAATTCTAGCACGAGTGAGTTTAATACTGCTGGTCTCAGCTTAGTCCACAGATCTCACATATTGTTGCTTAATCCCAGATCAGTGGTTTGACAAAATTACGATGGTGATTTGTGACGTTTTCACGTGGAATAATGAGTTGATGTTCAGTGATTCACTCGATGGTACGTTGAGTGCTGCGGCGGCATGCTCGACACAGAGTGACTTGTCGAAGCTTGTCTTTGATGACGATGAGCGTCTGGCGGACGACGAGGTGATGGATATGGGAGAGGAGTGTTCAAACGATAAAATCACGGTACGTGACCTTAGTGGTAACCTTATGTTTCTTCCAGAAAATAATTCGGCAGATTTGTGTGCTTGGTTCATTTCAGTCTGTTTTGGGGAAAGGGGTTTGCCGCGAACATATGTCTTTCATTTGCAGCTTGCGGCCGGGAAAGATAAAGGTTTTGATGAACTCGCCTATTGGTCCAAAAAATTCGTCGATGTTGATCTAAAATGCTATGGTCGTAAAGCAGTGCCTTCTGCGTCGAACGCGTACATTGAGCGCCGTGTTGGTATACTTTATGGATCGAGTGGAGAAGTACTTAATGAGGAGGTTTGCTTCAAATTCTTTGCTTTGTTTTATTTCCCGAAATATTTTTTAGCGAAGTGGGAAGGTTCAACTACTGCGTCTCCGTCATAAATCGGAGATAGTGATAGAATATTTGCAAAAGGAAGGGTACGAAAATCGTACTGAAATAAGTGTGCCCTTATTTACGTTTAATTGAGTGTCGGTGACGATAGCAAGAAAAAGAGATAGGGGAAGGCGCGTTAAGTTTGAAGCGTGTACGAAGGATTGTTTAACCCTTAACTTGCACATGGCTTTGCACTTTTACGTTTCTGAAAATAAATAAAACAAGCGTGGAACTGCTGTTATTGNATAGGGGAAGGCGCGTTAATGTACGAAGGATTGTTTAACCCTTAACTTGCACATGGCTTTGCACTTTTACGTTTCTGAAAATAAATAAAACAAGCGTGGAACTGCTGTTATTGTAAGCGTGGCATCGTTCGTATTCATCATCGTGCTTCGTTGTTTGCTTGTATGTGATGCCCTTAACTCGCATTATATTTTTTCTCCACATTCATTGTTCACAGCACTCGTCTGGAACATTGAGGTGAAGTGCCAACTGTGTGGACGGAAATAAAAGCTCGTTTTCGTTGTTCATTTTCATGAAATTGATGGGTTTTTATGGATCTTTGATGCAGATTTGTGCTTGAAGTTTTCTAAATTTTCATAGGTTTGCTGCTCATTGTACTGTTTTTAGAAGCTGTCCGAAATGGGTTTGGCAATGGAAAGGAAGATGGCTAATGTGGAGGATGTTTATAAGTGTGGTGGAGGTGGTAATTTCCACGTTGGAGGGTTACCAGCTAGTGGCTTGCTCCAAGACGGTGTCCTAATGACGAATTCTGTCTCTTCGTGTGCTTCAGAGGTAACCTAAAGTTTTTTTTTTCAGTTGTGGTCAGTTTCTGTTCAAGTTATCAGCGAGCCTGAGTTTTACATGCAGTAGTAGTTAAAACTTCCGCGCATAATCGTTTCGGGTGATGGTTGGCCATAGGTTATTTGGGGAATTGCGGGAGGTGATGTATTTTCGTTGCACGCAAGTTTAAGTAGGTGGTTAATGCGTTCTGATGAAGTAATGCATTATCCATCTCGTTCAGCTAATCATGTTGATGCAGCGGAATTGCTGGCATGCTTGCAAGTGATATATTAGAAAGCATTGGTGGATATTAGTTACTGAGTGGGTTATTTTCATATAATGGCTTCATAGCAAGTTCGCTGTGTAAGTATACTGAACTCGCTTTCGAACTTTTCGAAATTTTCAATTAAATCGCAGCGGTTTTTTCCGCCGCATTGCGTGATTAATGTTTGCTGATGTGCTGTGCCAACAGATTCACGTAGTCGAATGTATTCCTTGCGTTAATAAAAGATTATTATCTTACATCTTTCGAAGTGTTGAGAAACTCTTGAGGGGGGGGGGGGGGGGGGGGGGGGGGGGGGGGGGGG
>JAARMF010002519.1:10762-24031 GCA_022844705.1 Toxascaris leonina
CAAACACGCGTCCAGTATATATCTGTCTGAGTACATATATGATAGCACGCAAATATATGTAGTTATATATACTTTGTATTGAACTATGTGTGCATTTGCGTGATTACGAATAAACTAGGCTACGACAATTCGAGAAAGCGATGGAAGTACGGAGCGATGAAATCATTAAAATGATGATCATATGGAGCAAACAAATTTAGGAGCGGGACGAATTTAAGTGGCAATGTAAAACGAATTTATTTATTTCCTCACTTATAATTATATATATGAAACAAGCATAAATCATTAATATACATATACAAAGACACAAAGGCAAAAGTACTTTCAACGATTGTCTCATCGATGCAGTTGACAACCATACATACATATGGCTGTTGTGACCAGATTTTAGAAACGCCTGGCGGTCAGCCATCTAGCGATTCGTTAGGAAATTAGCCTGAAGTCGAACGCAGATCAACTTCGCTTAACAGGCAAAGGCTCTACCGTTGAGCTACCAACCTCCAAATATACATATACGAGAGAAAAATGCCAATGCAAAAGAATACTGAATCAGAGGAAATAAGCAATCAAGCAAGAATGCAAAAAGCGCATTTAAACTTGAAAATTAGCTATATGCGATTTTATTAGATTTGAAAAGGAAGTGACAAAAAGAACGCCAATTATCGCCTTCCGGACCGTTTCACTTATCGAGAAACTAAGTCATAGATTCCTATCCTTACGCTCCTACTAATATTTGTGTCTCATTCTGTCATAAAGAGGAAATTACAAGATGTATATATTTTCGACACGGCTATTGATGTGTCAGCGAATTTCTTCCGGTTACAGTGAGGAGAGATATAACAAATGGTATTTCGCGCTTATAGTTGTTACAGATAGGTGGCATAACGTATAGCACGCTTTACGGATTAACTCAATAATACGTTATTGCCGTTTCTAGAAAATTTAGAAGGCTGTATTCATCAATCGTATTCTAGAGAATATGCAGGTGATCGCAATGAATATATAGGTGATCATAGTGCAAAGTAGGTGTGCCTTAAATTGTTGTTCTATGCATTAATTATCAGCAATTGTGTCTATGAATTTTCTTTGAGTGATACTCATTTTACATCGATTTCTGCCGTTTACTACAATGATAATTATTTGTATGGACCCGTTCGAAGTTATATTTTACAAGCAAAGAACAAAAGCAAACTTCCGAGAAAAATTGCTCAAGAACTTTTTTTTTCCAATTATATCAGAGCGCTTAAATGAAGGTAGTTCAGATCAATGCAGAGAATTTTCTCACACGCAAATTTGATGATGTAGAGGAAACGATCAACGTGTAGCTCTCATTATTCCTCCTTAGTGATGAGCGAACCATTACGATTAGTGAGCAAATAAGAGGGCATAACTCTCTCAACTTGAAGAGTATTACGAAAGAATTGGTTAAAGAAATATAAGTTTCAAATGAATGCAATGAATGGCATAGGATTTGATCTTATCTTCCAAAGATTGAAATATTTTTAAAAAATTGTTTAGAATTTAGCTAATAATTCTTGTGTGAATTAAAAATATTTGCATATACTTGATGGGTTCGTTGATTAAAAGTGATACATCAGGCTCTTGTTTAGATGACGGTTAGAATCGGTAAGCGAAAGAAGTTTGAAATGTTTTTTGCCTTTTTATATTAGTAGCAACGCTAGAATACATTCAAAAAAAAACATTCATATGTACAGCATCGTCATTGGATTGATACATTCTATTAAGATTCAAGGTGCATACTTTCAAGGTAATCAAGGCAAGTACCCTCAAGGTATTCATGGTATATACCTTCAAGGTGTTCAAGGCATTTACTCTTAAGGTATTCTTGCTTTATACCTTCAAGGTATTCCTGGTATATACCTTCAAGGTATTCGAGGTATATGCCCTCTAGACATTCAAGCTATATACCCTCAAGGTATTCAGGGCATAAAACCTCAAGGTATTCGTGGTATATACCTTCAAGGTATTCAAGGTATGTACACATTAATAACACGCATCGATTATGAGAAGTATCGAAGTAGCAATCAATAGATGATAGACGCATTAAAGCATTGCGTAGTGAACAAAGTGGATCCAGTGAAAAAAAATGAACAAATAAAACAACAAGCGAATTCAGTGCAGACATATTAAAAATGATAAAACGTCATGCCTATTGCAAAAGGCCATCGCCATATTTCAATTATACTGCACTAATTTGACAGCATCCATTTTTCGCTTCGATCCGAATAAATATACTTACATAATTTATGATCCTCTATATTTAAAATTTTCTATATTTATTAAAATAATTTAAGTAATTTTAGGTGGTGTGATAACACCAGGATATGGTGGTGGCGGTGTTTCAGGTTGTTGTTGTTGTTGTGATGGCTGTTGTTGCTGTTGTGATGGTTGTTGTGGAGGTGGCGTAGTGGGATAGTTGCTGAATTGGGGGTATTGTGGTGGCAATTGTGGTGGCAGCTGTGGTTGTATAGGATATGGTGGATAGTTGGGAAAGGTTGAAGTCTGCCCCGGAAAAGCATTTCCTGAAAATGTGAATTAGTTATTCGCATTATCTGCACAAATATTAGGCGACATTTTTTATCACTCTAAAAAATGGCTACAATTTGGGGATCTTCGAAGAATTTTGCAAACAGTCACAAGAAACTACTTAAGCAACCATGGGGAATATGCAGCTATGCACTGCCGAACTGACAACAATTTAATATGATTATCCTCTGATAGATCGACATATATGCACATAAATGAGGTAGCATATGGCATGGCCATGCCTGCGCTCTAACACATATCAGTTTGAAAAAAATGGATGAAAGTTTGAGTTTTCTCGAAGGTCAAGATTGATAGTGCACCGCCGATAGACATGTTGCATCCCATGAATCTTCGCCGACTAATTGTAAATAAATAAAACGTTGGCAGGTGATAATTACAGCGAACTTTGGTTAATGACTGTTATAAAACGTTCACTAACTTCGTGATGTCCATTTAAGCGGAAATAAAGATTTGAGGGCTTTCGAAATTACTCAAAACTTTGTGAAAAATATACAAGAGGAATTGTTTCAGTTAGCAATAAAGGTATACTGGAAGAAACCTTGGCTAAAAGGAAGCGAAAAGCTCACAAAAAAAAACTCGTTATTGTAATATATTTCGCCATTCGCTGCATGAAGATTATGCTTTCGATGCTAGATAGAACAGCAACCACCCGAGAAAAAGAGTATTCCCGTTCCCTCTCATTGAGTTGTTTCTGAACAAATTTCGAAAAATTTCTTCCCCTCAGAGGTCTAAGCTATATAAATTTATAAATGAACGTCGAAGTTCATGTAAATAGTAAAAAACATTATCGACCTATCGCAAAATCATTGTAAATAGATATATTTTCAAAGGAAATGCTAGTTGTATTCTGATGTCGAACATGGGCGTTTTAAAGGATGTATCAACGACGAGGATCCGAAAAAGAATGGTAACTAACCTTGATATGGGTAGTCTTCTGTGATCACAGTCACTTCCGGATATTGGGCATGATAGGAACGAGTTCCATGCCAACGTCCTCGATACACTCTAAACTGCTCAGATTGCAATCAGCTGACGAGATGCTTTGGTCGTCAAGAAAGAAGAAACAAATAAAATGATTAACGATATTAAATTACCGATTTCGAACTTTCCGAATGTCTACTACAAACCGGAAGTGTTAATTTTGATAAATTTATTGCAATCTTTGTTTGACATGAATTTCTTTTCAAATCATTTTTACGGGAAGTTTTTTTTGGCAATAGTTGAGAATGACATCAAAAATGTCGGAGTGTTTATTTTTTTCTCGGCAAACGCGTTTCATCTGAGACTGAAACAATCGAAAAAAAAATCCAGAAAAACACGAAAGTAGAATGGATATTTTGGCTGATGAAGTCATTTACCTATATAACGAAGACGTCAAGATGAGAAAGGCGACGATAAAAAATAATGCAAGCGGTAGGAAGAAAAAAAGAAACATTCGTCGTTATCTGCAATGAAGTGAAGCAGACGTCACATGTGCACAAATGAAACAAATCGAAAACAATACGGCAAAACGTTCGAATAGAAATCAATTTGGTCGCAACTATAACGCCAATAATATTACATTTAAGTGATCATAATGCGTTGATAGAAAGCCATATCACATTAATTTCGGGCTAATGAATGCTCATCTTGATATGAGGCTGCTAATTGTGTGATGCTATTGCTTCTATAGTGCGGTGGGAATTAGTAAAGAACCAGATGGCATTATCGATTCGTTGGAAAATCATTGTAAATAGATGTGGTCTTTTCAAAAGATGACTAACGCACAAGACAAGTCACATGTCATGATTGTTGACTCTTGAGTCAAATTGATCAGAACATTTTTGGCGTAGCTAACTAGAAGCAAGCTTATCGATCGCTAACTGCTTATAGAATCTAGCAATAAGCCAAACGATTATGTAGAAAGGAAATGAATAAATAAATTGAATTAATGTAAAGCGTGAAATCGGAGTTCTTAGCGACTTTTGGCAACACTTTTCATTAGTCAAATGTGGAGTTGGACAGTTAAAAAATTTAATTGCTGCATATTTAACCATAAAACGCCTGACCGTCAAAATACCTTCCAGCATTCCTTGAGAAGATATATGACCGACGGATTTCGCAATAATATGACCGCAATAATGACCGCAATAATATGCAGGAATGAATTTCTAGGCGAATCCTACTCGAAGTGCTGCCTATAACTAATCGAAACCAATGTTTTTCTCAGAAGAAAAAACTCAATTTCGAAGAATTTTAAGAACATTTCCTAAATAATGTACTCTATATTTATAAAGAAATCAATTATACTAATATGAAATAATTTCATTAATAGTAAAATATTTGAAACAATATGGGGAGAAATTTCCACAAGCAAGTTGACTTTAAAAGCAACGTGACATCAAAGAAGTGCAGTGCAAATATGAAGCGATATGAAGAGGCATTATTTACTCAACGAACACTCAACTGAACGCCTACTCAGCAAAAGAATAAAACCAAGTATGGGCTTCGTTTCCGCGCTAAAATTTATTCCATTTATTTATTTCATTTATTATTTATTTATTTTGAAACTAATTAGAAATTTTTTTTCCGAGCAATACTCTTTTAACTATCCTTTAGAACGCTTCATGAGCGCTTCTGGTCACTTCAAGCACGCATCCAGAAGTGCCCACTGTGTGCTACTGCTCCTCTTTAGGTGCGCGCTTGGCTTCGTAAGTGCTGCAGGTTTGCAAGGCGATGTATGGGACAATATTGGCTTTTAATTAAGTATTTTGATGGAAAATACAGTTGCAGATCACTCAGGAAGCGCCGCAAGAAAAAAGAAGAACTTTATTGCACAATGTTTGGCTGTATTCACAGCTTTATCAAGTGCTCAAGCCTTCAAACTTCCGTTCAATCACACAATTTTGAGTGGGTCTAATCACCCAAGTTTGAGAGGATTTAATTACCCAAGTTTGAGGGTTGGTAAAGCTGTGAATACAGCGAACGTTGCGCAGTAAACGTCTCCTTCTTCTTCTTTTTCCGCTGCTTTGGTGAGCTACAACTGGATTCACCATTAAAATACTTGGTTATCCACCTTTGCAACCAAACCATCATCCCTAAAATACATACTAATGGTTTCTTTGGCTGAGAAAAGCTATGCAGCTTTATGCGTCCGCTGGCACCGGCATATGCGACTGTCTTGCCTCAAGGAGTAGCGTATATGCCAAGATCATAGAGCCTTACGAGTAGCTAGATGTATACTACGATCGCTGGAACATACGTGCATTGAACACTACAGATTTCCTTTTATCGTCTATTGCCACCCTCTTCTCGAGTACTGTGCTCAGATATAGTCACCATGCACTGATAAAGGAGCTGAAATAACTGAAAGTGTGGGTAGGCAATACACAAGATCTGCTTTTCGTAAGGTCTTTCTCGATTCTGTCATTCCTTGCTTCTTGGAGAGGTAACAGATTCGCGGTCTGAAAAGTTTGAAATGCCGAACGCTTGAATTTAATTTCCACTTATCCCTTTGGATAGTGAAATACTGCTGCGGTATTCCGTTCGACAGCAACTTTGCGTATACACCGTTCAATACACGCTCCCGATTTTATCGTTTTCAGCTACAACGTAGGTTCTCCACCAAAATGAGTATATTAAGTTCATTTTCGTTTCCGATCATTCGGGTATGGAATTAACTACCGGTTGATATTGTGGAAGCTAGTAATCTCATTGCTTTCAAAGCGGAATCAGCTCAATTTGACTTATCATCCTTGAGGGGAATAGATGGCCAACCAGTATGCTATTAATATGTGTACCATCTCGGTTCGGCCTCCTATCAGCACTACCACGTTGTACTTGAATGCGTTCATTTTTGAACGTCGCCAGTCTCTTCAGATACTATTGTGTGCTTATTTATGGCTGAATAATGCAATTTGGATGAATGAATGAATGAACGTCAGAGAGTAGCAGTCGCCAATGATGTCCGCTCTAACTTTACCATTGTTGAAAGTGGAATTCTCCAAAGTGGAGTCCTCTCACCAATTCCGTTCTGTTTTTTCATGTCTGATCTCAAATCATTCAATCTAGAGTGCAGCTACGGATGACACCCAGCCGTTCTACTTATGTCATCCATAAGAATTCCACCATAAATTGGAGGTAGCAGTAAAAAAACGACCTAAAGGAGGTCATAAATTTTTTGGCTTCTATACAAATGAGGCTCAACTAAACCAAAACAACTATCACCAAATATGGCACTATGCAACAACTCGCAAAGACTCCACCAAAAAAGATTCGCTATCAGCGAGAATTTAGAAGTCGATCTTCTGAACAGTGTTAGGAGACTGGGATTGACCCACGACGAAAACCTCTCTCTTTCTGAGATCATTTCGAAAAGTTGGCCGGAAGCTGTACAATTAGGCTTTTCAATCTTAGAACGTTACGCCATTATTTGCAAACTAACACTGGTATCCTCTTGGTTGAATGCTTTGTGACGTCAAGATTAGCACATTCTCTCAGAAAACAAAGACTGTGGCTAAGAACGAGCCAAGTTTCATGCAAAAGATAATCAACAATGCTATTTGAGTGATTTACAAGCTGCATAAAACCGGTCATATTAAGTCGTTGTGTCAACGATTCAAATGGAGGCGAGATGGGAAAACTACCTGATAGCATCTTCTAAGCAGCTGCTGTCAAGAGGCAGTAACTACCATGAGGGCTTTATCCAGGAAACCGCCCATAATAAGACATGAAAAGAATATTCTGTGAATGAGAATTCAAATAACTATATTGGGCAGAGGAGGTCCAAGCATCATGCAATAACTTTCTTAAATGGCATCCAATCAATTTTTGCAGTGTAACTTTAATCTCTTCACATCGCCACCATGTCTTATCCAAGTTTATCCTTTTCCCACGTCGTGGTCGATGTGTTTGACCACTTACCCATGATGTCGCCCAATGAAAATAGCAAGCACTTCAGAGGTATATCATGCCCATCGTCACAACGAAGGCAATAAATAATAGATGTCATGCACTCATCGATCTCCAACACCCCCCCCCCCCTCTCCTCTCGCCTAATCAACTTCAGCACAAATCACCTGGAAAATTTAACAAAAGCTTTAAAATGTGATATTTGGTGTGATCTATAAAAATAAAAATTTAACCACAACCTCATCGATGACGAAACTTGATTGTACGAATAGTAACAGCCGATATAATACAAGCTGCAAGATTCGTTATTTGCTTATATACTCATATGGAAATACGTCATTCATATATATATGTCGGCAAATGTTGTCTGTTCTATCAATAGCTTAGCTATGAATTTTATCAAGACCGACATGTCAAACATGCAGAATTCAAGCATTCGCTTGTACTTGATGAACAATATTGCATCCGCTCAATAATTGAGGTAATGGAGTGAAAAAAAATGGAATTCATTATATGGACTTGATCGAATCTTAGCTGACCTGAGTATAACACCCGGCTCACGACATCGACCAATTGAGATATATCTACCGGTTTAAGTTCATGACATCTACCGGTTGAGATATATCTATCGATTTGAGCTCACGACGTCTACCGGTTGAGATACACATACCGGCTTAAGTTCACGACATCTACCGGTTGATATACGAGCGATTGTGTTCATGACACTCTAACGGTATCTTCACGAAACAAATATGCATATGCTGAATTCCTTGAAAATGGGTAGATGAGAATGTTCGGCGTCGGTATGAGGTGAAAAGAAAATAAACTGATGAAAGCATGGCAGCGAAAATCGCTCTTAACCAGCGCACTTGATCGATAACTGATGAAAGCATCGCATCTCGTCAATTGACGTACTTTACTTGCAGAAATATTTACTCATACTATTGTTACTCTTTGATTGACGTCAAGCAACTAGATCTGTCTCACGTGATTGTATACATTTTTGTCAAGGCTATTGAAGCGGGAAGACCTATAACGGAAGTTTTTTGGGCTATGTTTGTGTGTAATCTTTTGATACGCCTGTGAGTCACATATATAAAAAAGTTTATTTATATTTCTGTTTATTGAGTCATACTCATAGCAGAGCATTCTCAAGCTTCAATGCTTATTAATTGCTACCTGAAAGTTGTGGCCAATTTACTTCCTCCTTACTCCAGTGTCGTGTTTTTTTTTTTTTTTTTTGTTCTCAAACAGACCGTGTTTG
The DNA here is from genome assembly GCA_022844705.1 of Toxascaris leonina. Lineage (NCBI taxonomy): Eukaryota > Metazoa > Nematoda > Chromadorea > Rhabditida > Ascarididae > Toxascaris > Toxascaris leonina. Next base: position 19,485 of record JAARMF010002519.1, read on the forward strand.
ATTTTTCTTCAGCACAAGTTGATCCTTTTCTGCTTTCTATTGTATGAGTAAAACGCGAAACTTTTCAAAGCGGAGTATTTTGTTGCCGCATCTGAAAAACTTGCATATTATTAACCCATTTGTGTTTGCGGAGTGGGAACGGATGGCAAGCAGTGAGAATACCTAACGACTAATCGACAAGGACTGTTTGTTGGCGATCGTTATTTTGCTTGGATAGCGAGTGCTACCAAGTTCTCCGCCTTCTAACTGCTTTTAATTGTTAGATTTTGTTCAGTTTTCTCAGTCATTAGCCGCTTTCTCTCAGATTTTTGCCGCTTTCAAAGTCTCATCATTAATATCATCATCTCGTTCCATCACTTGCACCCGAAATTTCTCGGGGTCAGAGTGCATGCAATGTCTCCTCCATATCGGTGAGTCGAGGACGTCTTATAGAGGGGTCGCCCCTGCAGTACTGCGCTGATATTGAGTAAACGGTACTACTGATGCGACAGATAGACGCTTCGTCGCTATGTCTGATACCGAAGACCCGGACCGCCGTTAGCCAGAAGCTATTGTTGACTGTCCCGTTTTGCCCGCTTAGTGACGCCAGGATGCATCCAGCATCTCAGGCGAGATCTTTATTTCTAACTATTCGAGTAACATTCAGAGCTCCAGAGAATTCCCACCATGTTAAGCTGTCCAGTGCCCCCCTTCAACTGTTGTAAAAGCGTCCTGTGTTTAATGTTCTATGCACTCAACGTATCGCCTCCGTTCTTTTTACACTTTATCAGCGAAATGGTTTCAGATATGGAAATATTCTTCAGCAATAAGGATGTTTTTATTTCGTGATAGAGGAAGCATGGGACACGCGCCTGAAAAAATAAATATGCTAGGAAACAATAAAGACACCGATAACATCAAACACGGCATCAAACTTTGCATTCATCCCCCTTCCCCCACTCTCCCCTCACCCCTCCCTCTCCTCTTCCAGAAAGTAAAGAGAAGATTAGCAGGGACCGTAACGAATGATGACAAGCGGAAATAAATATACGGAAATAAGATAGGTAGAATTAGCAAGAACCGGTGAGCAATTGATTTCTCAATCAGTTCATATCGCTCCAAATTCTGCTTAAAAAGCCTCAACTTGCAGGCGTTAATTAAACGATGTGAAAACGAATTCCACATGGAAACAACATGAAAAGCAAACGACCTGAGAGATCAGTGAAAGCAATTCGCTGTGTTCATTTTGCTGGTAAATTTGAGCAGAAATGAATTGTCATCAAAAGAAAGGAAAGGAAACATTTATTCATTGTCGATCACCAAAACAAAGTACAGATTTGGGCAGATCTTGGGGGGAGGAGGAGGGGGGGGAAGAGATTTGGGCAGATCTGGGGGTGGTTGGAAAGAGAAAGGCTAATGGTTGATCACTGGAAATTGTGTTGATTTGGATCCAGCCAAGATTAAAGATGCTGGTCGATCGGCCCCCCTCCTTTCTTCGAACTAATTTTATCAACATTTTCTGCTATCAAACTATTTTTATTTGCTAACTGAATGCGCCCAAAACTGACTCCACATTCACCGCACAACAAAAGTGGTCAGAAATGTGCACTATTCCGAAGGTCGATATCCATCGTTTATAATTGAGCAGCAATTATGGCTGTTGAACGTCATGTACAACTAATGAAGAATCTTCACAAAAATTCTTTGCGTTTTTATCACATAAGATGGTGGGCTTGTTGTTCATAAAAGATCAGCACTGCTTTAAATTTTTAGAAAAAAAGGCAGGAAGGAAACTTGGTTCTATCATTGTATCAATAACTTACATATTGCCACTACGTATATTCCTGAACTTGATTTCAGGTTGCCATTCGCGTTTTGAAGGCTATCTTCGATGCAAATTAGGTGGGAATTGGGTAGATATGAGATGGCAACAAACCGTTTGTATCTTCAGCAATAATAACAAAAAAGCCTCCAAGAACATTCGTTAGAATTATTTGACGACCGCTAGCATTGATGCTATAAAGTCATTTTTAATTTTAGTCAGCTATAAGGCATGAAATGTCGGTAATGGCTATGTCATTTTGCCTTAACTCATGCAGAGTATTTGGTCAGTTTCTTTGGTACTACTTGCAGTAGTGATGAGCGCTTTCTTGACTTCAGTTTCATCAGCATATTCGAGTACTTCCGTGCATATCACTGAGCATATTCAGAGGATGTTTGGGAAGCATTCACAACTGCACAGCAAGAATCGACGGAGCACTGGAAGAGTACAGCGGAGGATGCGAAGGAAAGAAAGAAATGGTGACAGAAGAGATGCTGAGGCATATCTCCTCTCCCTTCATCTCAAATTTAACGGAAGTTTTCTCCATTATTTTCCTTTCGTATTTTTAGCGCTTTTCCACTCGACATTGTTTCGGCTCCATCTAGAGTGGGAAGGGGAAATAAAGGAGCGGTAGAGAGGTCGGAGAGTAATTAGATTCCCTATCTTTGCGCTCATCTTCAAAGACAGACGTGAAATCTCGAAATCGAATGTGAGTAGCAAAACACATTTCTTGCACGTTATGAACGCTTTGAAATGTTGATTGTCAGCGATGAAGTGACATTCATTTCGCTACGTAGCTATGAGATTTTATTTGATGATGCAGATTGCGGCGACAGAATATTGACGATTGTTGAGGAGTGTAGGAGGAGGAAAGGACTGGAAATGAGGAAAGGAATGGAGTTGGGAACTACGCGAAGAGCGGATAGACGGGATAGAAGACATGTCGCGATTTTGCGGGTGGCCGATGTCTATTTGCAGCTTATCGATAATTCTTTTTCGAGTAAGCTATTAAGCGCAAATAAATAATCATTCTATATAGCGTACCTGAAATGGGCCTATAGAAGCGGCCTGAATTTAGTGCCATATATATAAGAAAAATGTTTTTCACTGATTTATCTCATGTTTGAGAAGTCATGTTCTTCTATAGCTTACGCATTCATTCCACACAGCTTCCGCATCCGCTGTTAGCAATATAGAATTTCTGTTCAATCATCAGCTACCCACTGCTGTTAGGTATCGACGCATTCATATAAGCTGATGGATTTGCTCGTAGTAATCACATTTCTCAGTAGCAATATTTAAAAAAAAAAACAACCTTGCAATGAAGGACTACCCACTCAAACCTTTCCTTCACNCATTTAAAAAAAAACAAGCTTGAAATGAAGTACTACCCACTCAAACCTTTCCTTCACCTACAAGTAGTGTTGCACCATCGAACCATGATAGTTCAAAAAAAAGGCAAATATATGGCAGTCGTAGGATTGCTTAAATGAGCCCTATTAATTCCTTTTGATTGGCTTCTTTACTAAATAGGCTAAGCGTAGAGAGTTGCCCATTTTTGTAGATGATCCCTTATTGATTGTCACTTCACCACACCACCTACCTTATTGACCGAAATTGTGATATTTTAATGATTGCTATTGGCCATCCTGAAATATATGAGCTGTGGATGAGATTATATGCTCCTAGTAGAATATAGTGTAANGTGAGTTTACGTCACTTATGTGATATTGTTGTTTGCTCTTCACATGTCTCGTTGTGAGATATGAACATAAGTAAAACCTATTCGAATATAAGAAGAGAATAATTATAGAAAATCAAGATAAATGGCGGTAGCTGCGCACTCAGTTAACTTTCTTCTCAGTATTAAAGACAAATCGTTTGAGGCGGGGCTACAAATTAGAGAATGCATAATAGCTATTTTCTAGGAGNNNTAGCTATTTTCTAGGAGAAATTATATTCAAGGAGAAATTTGCCTTACATAAATGAAGGCTTCGTCATTGGCAAAAGCTATTTGAAAGAAAAAATCATATAAGAGTGTATCAATTATTTGAAAATAGGAGTTGAATAGTAGTTTAGCGGTAGAACCTTCGCCTATCAAGCGAAGGGATCCGGGTTCGACTTCCGGCTGACTACCCAACGGATCGTCTGAAGGTTGACTGTGAGGCGTTCCAAAAATCCTGTTACAACAGCCATGCGTGGGAATGGTTGTTAGCTGCATCGATCAATGACTTGATGAAACTACAGTTGGCTTCGTATCTTTATAAGTTTTGCATTTTTCTCTTCATATCTCGAACGTTTTCGTTCTCTCCTCCTAGGGAGTTAGGGAGTTCAGTATTTTTGAAAGAATTTCCTCGAAAAAATGCAATAACTAATGGCTTTCTACTAATGTGAAAATTATATATAAATGCTTGGCAAGGAATAATTGTCGCATCCGAATAGCTTTATAAAACGATATTTATCTATCAATTCATATAACATTTTCCTCAAGAAATAATAATTAAATCATAAAACATAGCAATTGAAATGCTAAAAAAAAATATGCATCGTTTAACATTTCAAAATAAACATACAATATGAGAGTAATTCGAGCAATAGTTATTATTCTATATCTTTGTATAATATATTAGAAACTACTGAGTGGTTTTCTTGCATGATAGGTGGAAAATTTTTCACTCTATTACGTCTTGAAAGAATTTCCTCAATGCAATTAGCATTTTTCCTCATTGATTTGAATTTTTTTTTT
>JAARMF010002523.1:15653-26765 GCA_022844705.1 Toxascaris leonina
CTGCAACGCTAATGGGCGGTAGCTGGACGGGCTACGGGGGTCGCCTTTTTTGAACACTGGTACAGTTGTCGCTTCCTTCCACTTCATCGGTACACGTCCAGTTTCGATTATACAGTTGAAGAGGCGCAGCGGTTGTCGGCCAAGGGAAAACTTGCCAAGTTTAATTATCTTGCCGCTTATTTTATCAGGCCCCGGCGCCTTATATGGTTTTAATGTTTTTATAGCTTTAAAGAGCGTGTCGTAGCCCACTTCATGATACTTGAAACCGCATCCCTCTTTTTTAATCAAGGGCATTGCATCTTTGCGTTCCCACGGCTTTGGGGCGATAAAAAACTTGTTTAGTTCATTTACATCAATGTCGTACATTACATTCCGTTGTTTTCTTCCCATCATTGAGTTTAATATTTGCCACATTTTGTGAGGGTTTGCCTTATGCTTGCTGAATCGGGATTTGGCCTGCTGTTTCCGGTATTCTCTAAGCAAACTGGTGACAAGATTGCGAAGTCGTTTTAGATCCTCTTTGAGCTGGTCATCTTGTGGTCTTTTATAAGTCAATCTTAGCAGCCGATTTCTCTCTTTCATCCACCTTCGAATCTCAGAAGGCAGATATTTATCGTGCCGCCGCTTTGTTACTAAAGGGCAAATGCAATCAAACCCACGGTTAATATTCTTCGCAAAGATTTCGTATGCCTCATCGACATCGCTGTTATCTAATGCTGTGTAGAAGTCACTCCAGTTCATGCGCGAGATTTCAGCGTTCCAGTTTTCAAAAGTCAAGCGAGACCATTCCCGACCCGTGAAAGTTCCAACTTCTGTATCATGCCTCTTGTTTAATCGTTGCCCATGCGATACTTTAATGTATATAGGGCAGTGGTCACTGAACGATAGGTCAAAGAATACGGAGCTAACTAGTTTCGAACATCCCTGCGAGGAGACACATACATCGAGACAATGCGAAAGCCTAGTGCTATATTTCTGGTAGTTCCCAAGGTTTTTCGATTCAAGAAAACCTTTGAGTGGCTCTACATCGCAGTTCGAGTTTACGTCGCCAACAAAAATCGGTAATACTTCCGAACTGCATTCCTCCGATAGAAGCTCGTCCCAACATTTTATAAGGTTCTCCAGCCTGGTTGAGGGTGGCTTATAAAAAACTGTCAGCAAGACGTTATGGAATTTTACCGCAATTTGCTCGTATTCTGCTCCCTTTGCCGTAACAGTATACTTCAATTGCTTTGCGTTTAAAGTCTTTTTTATCCAAAGCAGTGTCCCGCCCCCCCTGGTCCCTACTCTGCAATTGCTTATTAAATCAAAGCCTCTAATCTGAAATAAATGCAGCGGGGTGTTTTTGTTGAACCACGTTTCGCAGATACCTACAAAACAGAGCTCATTTTTCCGGACAAATTCCTCCACTTCGGCAAATTTTTCATTTGTTAATGACCGCGCATTAAGAAAGACTCCCATTATCGTGCGCTCACGCTGCCTAACCTGTCAGTTACACGGTGTGGTCTTCACTTGATTCCGCCTCCATGGTCGAGGTGAGGAGAGTTCCACGAGTTCCAGGTCGTCGTTGACTCGCCACTTGAACATGTTCGCTTCATGATTCCTTCGGAACGCCTCTGCCCGTGCTTCTCTTTCCTTGGCTTGTTCCGCGCTGTTGAGGTCCCGTCGTATTCTGGCACGAGGGGGAAGTAACGTAGCAAAAAGCTTTCTTTCTTTCATTTTGCGAAGTAACATTCTCGCGGTGTTCTTGTGTCGAAACTTGATTTTCACTATCCGTGGTTTATTGTCACGTTTCTGACCGTGTCTGAAGCTTTCCTCGTATTCAGCTTCTGGCACTTCGCAACTCTGCAGGATTCTCAGTGCGAGCGCTTTGTCATTCGCTATCGTTTGATCATCTGTAGAAGCCTCCGGAGCTCCTAAGATGACCAAGTTGTGTTCCTTCTCATCGCGTTCAGCGAACATCTTGAACGCGTTGTAACAACTTTGGGCAAATTGAGCCTTGGCTTCGTCATCTCCCACCTCGAAGGCTGGGGGAGAATGCTGGGCTGCTGGTACAATTGACCTCACAAATTCCAACTGGCGCATTAGACTGTCCACCTTGAGTTGTAGTTGCTCATTTGTGGACGCCATCTTCTCGTTCGCTGCAACAAGCTGCTGGTTTGATTCGACCAGGGTTCGGTTCGATTCAACCAGAGTAGTAATTGTCATACGCAGCGCTTTTATTTCTTCCTGCGGTGCGCTTGCTTGTTGCTCGGCCATACCACTGAAGATTACTCGACTCGACCGCACGCGACGAACACAAAGAACAGAAATAATTTAGCAAATAATTCTTCTTGCTGCGATCTGATCGAAGAGTTATCGAACGTTTAAACTTGATCTTAGCTTCACTGGTCTCCCTGATTCATCCATATTGATCAGTAAAATTCAAAAGAAATTAGAGGAAGTTACGTCATAAAAAGTTTTATAAAATATGCTCATTTGTAGTGTTTCTGTGATTGGTCACTCCTGCAAGTTATACATAATGTTCACTTATAATATTGAGCATTGTTTTGCACATCTTGTTGCTTGTGACTGAATCATGGGATTGGCCGCTTATTTATTACAGCTTGCCGGACACGCCTCTTTGCTTGTTTCCTGTTGAACAGGTGTTGCGTTTGATCTGAACTGTGACCCGTTATGTGTTTCAAAAATTTTGCTAAATTTCATAACGATGACACCATGTTTGTGCGTTTATCTATTGTATTACCTTCCTCCATAGTCTCAACAGGCATTGATGCTGGTGGGATTTGATGGGTGCACCCTACACCATCGGTGAGGCAGATATAGCTTGTACGATAGTCGCGGTAGATACAGTCCACACTATCGCTGACCAATGACCATCCACCAACTTCACTTTATCATCTACGGCCTAGTGACATTAAAATGTTGTTATCAAATTTGCCTTTCCTTTTACCTCGCACCTTGTTGGCTGCACCCCAATCGCGAACTGAAATAATAATCGAAGGATTGGTGCAGAGTTGATCTATCTTAACAGTACATGGTAATATAGCGAATAGTGCAGAGTGTGAGCTGATTTGTCTATTTGATCACTCGTAAAAATGCGTAGAGCAGAAGAAGAAAAGGCAAATTGAGAAAGACTGGAAAGAATTCTTCATCAACAATGTCTTCTTCCCCTATAAAAGTAGTTCGATGCGTTCTAAAGGTAGGCATGATGTCAACAAAAGTGTTATGCCAGAGGGAGACACGAATAGGCACTAAGGAAATAAGTACGTTATTAAAAGCGGACGAGAAGGGAATGTAAACTATCATAACAGAAACTGGACTATTCAGCGGTAGCGAAGGTAAACTACTGGATGTGTGAGGCCGAGGAAGTTCAGATTACAGCAAAAATATCCATATTGAACAAAGAGACTAACTGAATGGCACAGCATCGTAAACGTGGTAGGCACCGATCAATGAAGCAATGAAGGAGCGCATTAAGAAAGAATGTCTCAAGCTATTGCATGAATGCGACATCTGAAAGCGACAAGAAAATGCATTTGCTTGTGATCGATGCATTATTATAATACAGCAGAATTGGAGGGTTCGTTCTCTACCAGAATTCGTTCATTATTAGGCCCTCTGCCACCATTCCTCAATAATCAAGTTAATTGGTACATTGAATCATTCATTGTTCATTAGTGGCAGTTTTATCAGCTCCAGCTCCTTTGTTTCAATGAGCGACAGAGGAGAAGGAATTGAAAACATTTTTTGATTCTTTCATTCATCGTTCCAAAACGTCGCTAATTTCAACGAGGAATCTTTTTTGGGAACAGAGGAAACTCGCCAGAGGGCTGGTGCGAATCAATCAGCAAGAGATGTGGCTCAACCGACTACAAAATCTATACAAAATTTTACGCTCAATTACGCATCTATTTCTCCTTCGAAATCTGATTTGAAGTTGTTTGAGGGACCCATCCTACGGCGCATTCTATACTGCAAATATTGTATTTCTGCTTCAATGGCTTCTCGAATGGATACTATCGATAGACACAGTGCTTATGTACATATAGGTCTAGTAACCAAAATTCGTCTAACAATTGCACATATGAAGCGGTGAGCGAGGTACCATTTGGAGGTCTTGCCTTCTCCAACGCTAAGGGATTTCGGAAGTGTCCGCACATCGGAAGAAGTCATTCACGGTTTGCTGGCAACAGAAAAGAGTCTCGTGCACTGAATGCATTCTAAATGAGGTGTTTAGTACGACGCTCACTGAGGATACAAATGTGTGTGATTTGTGCTAATTGCGACGTCGCTCCATTTTTTGTCATTGCTTTGTCACAATGCCTCAGATGCGGCCTTCAGTCTCTTGCATCTGCCGTCCTCCATCCGAGACCTGCGTAGCATTTCACATATTCAACTTTTCAACCAGCACTGTGTTTGACTGAGATATCTGAAAAAGAATATTTGACGTTGGTATTTCGGTACAGCAGCTATCTTGATGTTGCTAAAAGATTCTCAGATAAAACCGAATGGTTAAATTTACGAGAACTGTCCGGAGTAGCAGCTACTTGAAACAGAAACCATACGAAGGTATCGGGACTTTTTTAACTCCTTCCGTACAAATGATGGGAGCTAATTGCGACGTTTTGTTGTTATGTGCCTCTTTTTGAAGTGCTCAATATGTGCGGCTTCTTGAGACTCATCCTCTTTTCTCATGTGATTTTCCCCTCCTTGTAGCTTTCGCTAACGTTGCTCTCGGTTTAGAGGCGTTCTAGCTGCAATGTCCCGACTATTTCTGCGCTTGTAGATGACTTTCAGCACCGAAGATAAATTGCTAGAGAAATTTCGTGGCATCGAATAGGACGAGAAGAAAATCAAATTGAGCTATAACATACAAACGAGCAAGTACCCGAGTGCATGCTTCTAGCGCCTTGAATGTATTCTTTCGGTGATAAGTTGCATTTATGTAATAATGCACCACTCGCACATCGATCAGATGTTGGAATGAGTTTTCGTTGGTCTGCCTTCAGAGTTGTCTTCACTCTGCTGATATTTCGGAATGTATGACGACTCTATGCAGTATTTTCTATTTCTGAACTACTGCGAACTAAACTTTTTATATAAATTGAGGATTAGACAATATTCTTTTCTAATTTGATAATTTGTGCCTCAATGTGCGCATTGTGAATAATGTTATTGTTGGCGTTTTCTCCTGAATGATTCTGTAAAATCATTCAAAGAATGATATCGGTTCCAAAAACAGTGGAGGACATTAAAGTGCACTTTCACTCAAAGATCCAATTTTCACTCAGTAAAATAGCGTTACAGGAAAATCGACATCACATCACAGTTACCAACAGACTGCAATTATCACAATATTCGTTTGTGATAGTCGACTTCTCAACCAAATTATGTGAATAAGTTGAATTTCTTCCGCTGTTATGCAACAAATTTCTCGAACAATTATGCCTTTATTAACTTCATTTCTCTTCATTAACGTACTTTTCTTGAGATTTCTCAAAAATCGTATCTATGCACAACCGGTGTGTTCAACATAATGAGATTTGATGGGCGTAATTTCTAGCATAAGATATGCAGACAATCGAATTTCATCCTCTGCTATCGCGTTTTTCCCTAATTTCAGCCTCTTTAATGATTCATGAGTTTTAGCGTCCCAGAGGAGATATCAAATTTGCATATGGAATTTCTTTGGCAGCCAATCGAGCGCTGATGTAAGCTAACTCTCTTCTATGTGAATTTGTACAAGTGATCGGCTGTGTAGGAAAACACACCAGAAGGCGTCGTATCATCTTCTTTGATTTCTTTCGCAATCACTATCTTCGAGCCTTATGTTCCTGCTAGGTGTCATTGCGTCCGCCTATCTCATCTTGATCGAGAATCCCACTGTTCAGATTGAGTGCGTCTTTTTCGCCAAAATATTTCATTATAATATAGTATATCTTTGCTTCGATATTGTTATCGATCGAAGCAGTACGTAAAATAGAGTGAGGCAGAGGTGACAAGATGTGACCTTTTTTGCACTCAATCGAAGCAGTTCAGTGCAATAGCAACAAATTGCAAGCATCATTGTGGCTCTTTCAAAAGTCAATCTCTTATGGTTCGAAGGCTACGAGATGCAGCTCGATCGCTCGTATGATATGTAAGACTATTTGCGTACTTCACATTTTCATAATTGAATGATTTAGAAAATGATGGGTCAGACTGAAAGTTGCTGTAAGAGACCGATCTGAGTATCATCATGTCACAACTTTGTTAACTGTTGCTTTAGCGATTATCGAGTTGGAACTATCAAATAGACGGAAGGACAAATACGCACACACAAGTTCGCAAGTGCCATATCGTTGCGATGCCATGTCGCTGTCATAGGAAGATAGATGTGAGGGGAGGGGAGTGTGTTGGAGGGGAAGAGGGAGTGGATGGGATCGCGTAGATCGTTTTGTTTATGAGCAAAATGGGATGCGTAGACAAGAAATCGACTGCTAGACGGCGACTGCAAAAACACCCAAAACACCAACTGGCAGCATTACTTTTGCCAAAACGCCATCGGCTATGATTTCGGCTCGCCCTCGAAGCTTCTCCGTATTAGGGACAGAACTGAGAAAAAGTAGGCTTTGCATGAATGAAGTCAAAGTTGGTTGGTGGCAAAGTCGAGAAGTTGAAATATTAGCCATGTCTTCGAATTAAAAAATTTCCCACTTTTTCCTTTCGTATATTCACGTAAAATGTTGTGCGAACAGGCTACAGCCATTTAGCACGATGTTACGTTTTACTATATACTCAGCTGCGTGATTATTGTATTATTGCAATATTTTCTTATGTCTTCACTGCAACTGCAATCCTGGCAGGACGCATCGGTGAAAACGGCCAGAAGGTGGTGCCACAGAGCGCAGAACCGTTGTAAGTGAACGTCTGACAATTTCTTTCATGTTCTTGCACCAACTTATCCTCATAAATCTCTTGCAGTGCTTTCTTTCATCGTTTCCTTTCGAGCTCATCGAACTCGTCAGCCGCTCCGTTCCGAATGATGATATGAAAATGGACAGGGAATTCTCAAATTCGCATATTTTTTGATTGATGATGTCGCCGTTCACTTCCCTTCACACAGTCACATTGAAGCTTAAAGCTTTTCTAATGCAGATGTGTCGCCTTCAGCCGTAATTTTTCATTCTCCTTATTTCATGCATATATTAGTCCAATGCATTTAGTGTTATACTGATATTCGTTCGATTCATTGCGCTTCTGTGCTAAACACATGATTAAGTTACGTATGTTGTGTGTATTAGTGCTTTATCGTCGAAAAGTTGTTGCGTGAATGCAGTCATAGCACAGCGAAATGTACATTGATGCTTGATAACATTGGGACCAAAGTCGACTTGATCACGAGACATCGACGGTATATTGACAGATTGGAACCGATCTGCTTACGGGATATGGAAGATATACTAAGCGTTGCTTAATTTATTTTCCGTTATTCCGTTACATCTAAAGATTCGGAAGTACTGTGAGCATTGCAGCACCGATCAACCATGTTTTCGTTCATCCAGGGTTTATTTATTTCATCAAATTTGCCACAGATACGACATCCACTGAACGAGTCGATGTTTCGGCAGTTGGACTGGGCAAAGCCGTTTCGTACGAAACATGGTTGTGCAACAACATAGAGCAAGCATCACTGAAGTTAACATGAGGACACCTCCCAGTAGTGTTATATTAGACGATTTTTGAATGCATTTATTCATCTAGATTGCGTAATCCGTCTTCCTTAAAAGCAGTCGGCAACCACCGGGCAGTTGCTCAGTTGTCATCTAATAAAATATGCTTATTTGTTCGTTGCCAGACGGTGAAGCTAGCGAACATTAGATGTGATACAAATGATGCAAAAGAATTTAAACCAAAACGTAGTGTTTTCAGCAAATTCGGCAGGTAAGACAAAAGGATGTAGATTGAAGCCTGAAGTTTTATTAGCTATGCAAAGTTGGCTGCTAAAGCAATTATGAATAATTTCTTCTGTGGATGGGTGTAGTGCATGCATGGATTGACGAGTGGTGTCAATTATTTCGTGGATATACGATTCAAATTTCAATGCCCTCGCCTTCTGCTTTTCATCAGCATGCGCAAGGCACCTGTCCGTAAGGGCGCTATATGAACATCATCTGCGTGGCTATATGTATGGGTCTTTATCGATGAGAGATTCGTCGCTCATTAGCTAGGAAAACTATAGCGATGAAAGTAACGCCGTTTAATATTTCTTTTATGCTAATCGGCTTCAAGTTTCGTGTTGGTTCGTCACTTATGAGAGATAATAACAGTTGTGAGCGAGGCTCGCATCTAAATTTTGAGAGGACATTTTGGAGTACAGTGATTGCATGGTTAAGCTTTCTTATGCGTTCCTGCAAATGTGCATCCTAAAGTGCATTATGGCAAGCTCATACCCATGTGTACCTTTACCTATCTCTCAGGCGGGTCTCATTCACAAACCATAAAAGCTAAGGTTAGAACATTTGCCGGTTAGAGTGCTCTTCTTTACGGTCTTTTGCATCAATCCTTTAACATCGTAAGAGGTTATTGAAATTTGAAGGTAGGGAAGATGCACATATTTTGCACCAATTTGCTTATCCCTTTCATACCGAATACGTCACAAAAACAGATCTTTTGTGGAGATTCCGTGAAGCTTAAGGATCGACTAAAACAAGAATGCCTTAATTTGTTTATTAATGAGTTGTGAAAGTGAATGCCCAGGATATCAATGATCTATAGCGGCTAGGTAGTTTCCATTATGAGATATTAATGAGTATTCGCGAAAGCCGTTTGTCTCATTCTGAGAACTATCAACAAAGTTCTTGTGCTAGCATTAAAACCCATCGAAATTTGAAATTTCTATGATCATGCCCGAAGCATTATTCAGAAGATTCCATTTGCGATATGACTTATTACAATGATATATGCATGCATAGATACCGGTTCCGAGTGTGCAACTTGCATCTCTTGCAGCATCATATCGATGCCTGAGGGCGGATGAAATAATGAACTGGTCATGTGTAATATGATAGGTCGTGTACGATTTATGGCTGAGCGTGGTCCGAGTCGCATTTGTGTTATCGTTCTCAAATGAACGCCTCCTCACATATTTAGTTCATGAACGCTGCTGATAGAGTGTTCCATTCAAAAATTGTAGATGCGAAATAAACCAAAACTTGCCCTATGCCTAGTTGTATGCGGCTGTCTGGTGGCCACTATTCGTGACTAAGAAAACCTCCGATGAGGTGATATGATGCTTAGTTCCAAAGCAAAACTTCAATATCTTCAAGACGCCGGATGAATTCTGGTTGCTCTTATATTTTATACCTGCGTCCACAATTTAGGTTTAATTCGCCCATCAAACATTATTGTTGCATTTCTAAATCTGCAAGTCATCTTTGTTCTACAATCGAAGCGAAGCGTTAAATTCTTTCACAGTATTTGCCAAAGTTAATCATCCATCTAAAGAAATCATCTTGTGCATCCTCTTGTTGTTCTTCCGATCCTGATGAAGAAATTTCATTTTTTCCTATCACATCGATTTTGTAATATTCCTTTCGATTGTCTTCATTCGGTAATGTTTTTCTTCATTTGATCGATCGTTAATTGTTGTGAAAGAGTTATACATTCATTTAACTGCATTAATGACGACCACATAGATCACAATTCATAGTGATTCCAAAAAATTTTACATGTGCTGCAGGAAGTACTTTGCTGCCGCATTGACTCACAGCTATTTCAATGCAGTTGGGTGGCATTCTGCTGTATTTGCAATGAATGCCATCTAATCAGCACTCTCTTCAAATTACTGCATAATTTTTGATGGCTAATTCTTATTTATGTTCGGCAGATCGATGGATACTGAGAACATTGAATATTCTTTTTGCTGATCATCGTAGGAGCCTTATCAACTAAAGTCCAAATTGGATTGACAAATACTGCTTCAAAGAATGACAGAAAGCGAATCGATCTTGCACCATTATGAATCTCATCGTGGTTTCAACGCCAAAGCAAGGCAAGTACTGCTCGAACCATTGGCCCCATTCGCGGTCACTGAAAAGGTCAGCATTTCTTAGGTTGCTTTGCAGCTTATAAATACTCACATTCTTTCATTTACTGTCACCAATGCCTGAATTTCTTCCAAACTTAGCCAAGGCTTTTTTCCATTTTCCCACAAACTGATAAAGCTCCGCTCGTGCAAAAACACTTAAGAAATTAGCTACAAAGAGGGGGGGGGGGGAGCGAGGGGGTATGATAAGCATAAATGACGCATCTGTCACAGCGCAAAGGCTATACATGGTCATGTAGTTCGGATGGAAGTTGCTTGCGCTGTAGACGATTTTAATAGATCTGAAAGGAAAGAACAGTATGAATTTGATAAGACAGCCTCTGTTTGCTGCTCCTTCACGCTTGTTTAAATTTGATGTATTCGAATGTGTTATTCCAACAAGAACCAACTCTTCGCAGAGGAATGTTTACGTGATCGGCTAGCATTTATGACATCATTTCATTGAAGTAATAAACAATTTAACGCTACAATAAATGCCATAGAGTAATGCTTCAACTTTTATCTAAATCGAATTGTTAACACTTTTCAAGTGATTCATATAGATCCCTCAATAAACTGGATATCACATTTATTTGGCATGATCTCAGTGAATTCCCCTCTCTTCAGCGCAGTAAAAAATATTTTCTTTCAAACTTAATGTTTTCAGAAAGTTCACGCAGGAAGCTCAAGCAATCCGAGCAGTCCAATAGCGCCTCATCGTGGTTTTAATCCAAAAGCGAGAGAGGTCCTCATCTGCCGCAATGCAGCACCACTTCAGCCATTTAAATTGAGTAAGTTTCTCTACGACCAACTCCATGCACACCTTGTTTTGATGACAGTCGCAGCATCTAGCTGCTGTGCCATGCATCTTCCCATTTATATCTCGTGACTGTCATCCATGATCGCACACTCTGCTGGAGATTTATCAGACGAAACAATGAGATTTTTCGTTGTTAACGAAATGACGAGTAGCGATGTTTGCTTAAACAATAAAATATTTGTCGCCAAGGAGACGTATTATAAAAAGTCCATTGAAGAGTCCC